>JAULBX010007440.1:0-96831 GCA_032358255.1 Heterotrichella gracilis | reverse complement strand
AGCGCCCGCATGTCATCGGGGCTGCCGTACCCCCCGTGCAGCGCCATCAGCTGGCGGGGGTTGTAGCCCCACTTGTCACCGTTCACGATGTTGCTAGCGTTGTCCTTGTTGACTATCTGAACACTTCATCAATCGCTTTCCCAAAACCCTAGAACTGTGATTCCCACCCACTCACCCCAACCCATGTGCCGCATCCACCAGCGCCCGCATGTCATCGGGGCTGCCGTACCCCCCGTGCAGCGCCATCAGCTGGCGGGGGTTGTAGCCCCACTTGTCGCTGTGCTCGGTGAGGGGCATGAGCTGGATGGCGCTGAACCCCAGGGACTGGATGTGGGCCAGCTTGGGGATCAGGGATTTCAGGGTACCCTGCGGGGGAGAAGGGAGAGGGTTTGGCGGGGACCCTTTGTGCCAATTTGGGGGATGGGGGATCAAGGATGTCACCGTGCTTTGAGGAAAATGCAAAGTGAACGGCTCGCTGGATGGCGGTTTGTGGTTGAGTGGTTTGTGAAGTATGTACGCACAAGGGATTCGCCTGCGTGTGGTCCAAGCGCGTGGTGATTGAAGTGTTGGACCGCACGGTCTGCCAAAAAACGAGGCCCTGCAAAACCTAGGGTTGCCCTGTCCCACCCGTTAGGGTTTTTAGGTTCTTTTCACCCACCTCCGGCATGTACGACCACACGTGCAGCTGGGAGCTAAGGCAACAGCCCAGCTCGAAACCCTAGGGTTTTACCACCGCATCCATTACTGTTAAGGCGAGTTTTTTGAACTCAACTCTGGCGTGGATGACCCTACGTGCAGCTCGTAGATCAGATATTTGTCACAAGCAGGCGCCTCCCAGGCACCATTCCCCCACTCGCTGGCATAAATAGAAACAAACCCAGACCCTCTGAAGAGATCTCCAATGCATCTAAAACTGGTTACACCCCTCCCACTTTCACACCGCATGCACCCACCTCTGGCGTGTACGACCCCACATGCAGCTCGTAGATGAGGTACTTGTCAAAGGCAGGCGCCTCCCAGGTGTCGTTCTCCCATTTGTAAGCCACTGGATCATCCACGTAGCACCACTCGGTATCGTAGTCGCATGCGCGCGCATAGGGGTCCCGGCGCAGCAGCTTGCGCCCATCCTCGGCTGGGAAATGGGAAATGGAGTTTGACATAAAATACAGATATATTTGATCTACTGTGATTTTAGAAGGTGGACAAGATGGCATGGGAAAGGAGGGCACTTGTGAGCCACTGGGTCATCCACGTAGCACCATTCTGTGTCATAGTCGCGTGTGCGACCATAGGGGTCCCGGCGCAGCAGCTTGCGTCCATCCTCGGCTGTGGTACATAGAGGAAATTATTTACAGGAAAAAGCTCTGATAAATAATCTAGAAAGTGAACAGATTGCATGAAAAAGAGGGCCACTTGTAAGCCACTTGGTCATCCACGTAGCATCACTGTGTGACGAAGTCGCATGCACGCTCGTGGGTTTCCTGGTAAAGCTGCTGGCGCCCGACTGTAGGTGGATTGTAATGTGTGCATTGCCCCCCTCCTCCCACCCACATCTGCCCCTTACCACACACCCACACCCTCAGTACCCACTTGGTAATCACCACCCTGTAATGGTCTTCGTCACATGGTTGCAATATCCCCACCTCCACCCCATCAGCCTCAGTACCCACCAGCCCCGGTGATTACCAGCCTCAGTACCCACCGGTGATCACCACCCTGTACTGGTCCCCCACAGTCAGCGCCCCTGGTGGCAGGGGGGCAACCCAGTTGTCGGCGTCGCGGGAGAGGGGGAAGGAAAGCTCCGAGCCGTCGGAATCCAACACCTGGGGATTGGGAGGCATCCCGAGTTAAGGATTTGTGGCATGGGGATGGAGCATGGGGATGACTGAAGACCCTACCCCAAATCCTCACCTCCAGCTCCACATGGGGTGCACGAGGGGAAATTTGCAAAAGGATGCCACTTCCCCAAACATCCCATTCAATACCCTAATTCCCTCAAGAAACGTTGCAACCAAAACCCTACTGCGAACCCTCACCTACAGCTCCACGCGGGCTATATTGGCCGCCCACACGACCCCTCAAAACCCTACCTTTAAACCCTACCCAGACCCTACCCACAACCCTTACCTCCAGCTCCACATGGGCGGCGTGGGGCGCCCACACGCGGAAGGACGCCCCCGATTTCCCCCCGTCGTACAATACCACCCCTAGGTTTGGGGAGGCCTGCGCAGTGACGGGCTCGGCAAGCACGTCTGCGGTGAGCGCGGCAACCCTAAAGGGTTTTGGGGTCTGCGGGCATGGGACCGAGGCGTGGGTGAGAGGAAATCTTCAAGATGTTTTGGGCCTGAGGATCGCATGGTTACATGTTGCCCCACCCTGTTATGCCGGACCTGTGTATTTCTATGCGTATGCTTTTCCGCCAGATGTATGACACACAGACACTTCACCACCCTCATACGCAGATGGCCGAAGACAGTATCCACAACCCACGGAAGGGTGTGTGTCGATCCCACCCCACGCACCTTCCTCCCCAGCTGCACACCCCCTGGCTGTGCCTCAACCCTGGTGCCGGTCAGGAAGGGTTTTGCGGCGGACGCCAAAACCCTAGCCTGGGATCCCGAAACCCTAGCCTGGGACGCGGGCCTGCACCCTAGGGCGGCGGCTGTGGTGGCGGTGCCGTATGCGTGCGCCATGGCTGTGGCTACCCCCATGGGCGGTGGGCGAGTGGGTGGGTGGTGGGGGGGGCGGAGGCGTGGGTGTGTCTGCAGCTGTGCGCAGGAAAGAGGAAGTCAGGGCCAGTCGCTGGCCTGCCAAGGCACGTAAAACGTGAGCGCATGCATATATCTCCCCATGGGCGGTGGCGATGCAGAATGCATGCATGCATAAGGTTTCGGAACATCAGTATCCTCAAGGTAAATACCGTCTGACACAAGACATAGCAAGCCAACTACGTACTAAGACCGGGTTGGCAACAATAGTAGACAACACGGGTGCCCGCTTTCTGAAAATGTGCTTCTTGGATAAGGCCGGCTCGTCCCCTAGCCACGAGATGTGATCAACGCCCGAAGGATGAGTTCGATCCCACCTCCCAAGACTACCGCTGCACTGCTTGATAGCGCGATCAAGACCACAATGGACGGGGAAATCTGTTGATCAGGCGTCAATTTCGGTAAATTTTGAGACATCAAATCATACTTGCAAGAGTTTGGGGAAAAGGTATCTTTCCTTCACAGTCGATCACCACCGCCCCAGTTTACCACTACCACCGTAAAAGCACCCGCCGATCAACCACCTTTCCCTGTGGGAATCTGCTTTCTCAAAGCGCCGCAGGACACATACCTTAGCCGAAACTCGTGTGGTTGTCTTGATGGGTGTGATGGCGGGGGTTCAGGTGCATCGCAGATAGCGATGTTTTACGTTGCCGTTTCCACACTGATGCGTTTGAATAGGCAATTATTGGGCGCAACTTTGGGCGATCTGGTGCTGTTGTGGGGGGCACTCAGTTTGACTCACGGCTTGGTGGGGAGCGTGAAATGATATTGATTTCGTTTTAATTAGTTTTTATATTTCTAGATGTTTGATGCATGCATGATCCTACTCAGGTCCTCAACCCGCGTCGACTGAGACAGAGGCAGAAAATGTGGGACTGCAATAATTTACCTTCTAATTATTCCGATCCCGCTCCGCATACCGAAAAAAATATGCACATTATGTGCATCTGGCCTCTGGGCCAGCTTCCCACCCACATAAGAAGCTCGCAACTGTTGTACCACCACCGCACATGTACACATCACCGCGCATATGTACAGAAGCAGCAAGCGTAGTCCCACAACCGTGCGCACACATATACTGCACTAGCCGCTGTCGACACATTGAACAATAGGACAGCTGTGCACTACGACCACGTGTATAATCCAATAATCCGCTGCTGAAGCGACCAGTTACTGGCGCCCATTCCATTTGCGGCCCTTAGTCACTGTCCCAATATTCGTTGGGTGTGTGCTGGTGGGACTAGAGGTGGTTGATCGTTTGGTGGGCAAGGAGTGTGGCACCACAATCCACGTGGCACCGCCCACAACACACCACCCCGCCCACCGCCGCCACGCCACAGCCACCCGACCAAGGCTGCTGTGGCAATTCCAATTGCTCACCGGCCACTTACGCAAGGGTGGGATGGCATGTGATGGCTGATTCAACTGTACCTGCAAGGGGCAGTATCAGAGGAGGGAAACAATCAGGGAAGTATGAGGGCCGGTGGCGGAGGCGGCGTGTGTGGCTGGTGGCGGTGGCTGCTGGTGGTGCTGGTGCTGTGGGTGGCAGATGTTGACAAGGTGAGGCGGCAGGGAAGGGAGGGGTGTGTGGAGGACTCGCACTTGTGCATCCAACTCTGGTGCCCTCATGGGGTTTTACTATGCGCATGGCGGGGGTTGCATTGCCTTATTTGCATGCATGCCACATGCGCCGCAAGACAATGCCCTTTTTCAGCACGGTACGGCCACAGCTGATGCATGCCATTAGTACAGTAGGGTCTCCCTGCAGCGCCAAAACCCTAAGGGTTGTGCATCACCCACATCTTGTGGGCCCACCAGCTGGGCAATACAGTGCCTTGGCCCTTTTCACACAACGTTTGGCAGAAAGCACGCAAATAAAGGGAGTCATAGGATTGATTGGCTTGACCGCAGATGGTATTGCACTTGTGCTGGCAAGGCTGGCTGCTTATTGGCTGTACTGCTGAAATCACTGCGACACACTCGTAGTGTGTCACATTGATAGTCCTCAAACATTGTAGTACCCCAAGCATTGCCGTGGTTGCCAGCAATTTGCTAGTCCAATCGCCCCCTCCACACACACCCTAAGCCCTACCACAAACCCTACCACTTTCACCACCTATAGGTGGCCGCCCGCCTGCGCACCATCCCCCACGGGGCGCCAAAATACGCCCCGAATTCCCTGGTGGTGAAGATGCGGCAGGGGGGGAGGTACAGCACCCAATCGCTGGCAGTTGATGGGGGCCTAAATGTAACAAAGAGCCTCGGGGAGGACCTGTATTTGGTCACATTTGAGGGGGGGCAGGACGCACTGGCAAAAGCTGAGCAGGTGTTGGCATTGGCAGGTCAGGCGTGAAGCCCATTACCCTTGGAAACCCTAAATGCATACTCTGTTCAGGGTACTGTTGCGGTGCCAGTGGTGAATGGCGAGCGCTGTGCATGCGGTCCTGGTACCATGCACCCAGCGCCTAGGCCTTCTAATGCATGCGTCGTGAGTCTGATTGTTGTCAGTCTACAAGCCTCAAAGGGATGAGGCCAAGCCACTACTGGAGTATAACCCCCACGCTGGCACCAAATATGCATGCCTCCCTTGCGCCCTTGAAACAATCCCTCCTTGCCCCGTTGACACTCCCCACCCCAACCCCCATTCCAGGTGTGGACAAAGCTGAGCCTGATTGGTATTACTACCCCCTCAGCTCCCACCCCCCACCCCCCCCCCGCAAATCCCCACCACCCCGCCGCAAGCCCCCACCCCGCTCCAAACGCCCCCCGCCAGTCCCCACCCAGCGCCGCCCCCCACCAAGGAAAGCCCCCGCCACCAAACGCCCACCACCGCCACGTGCAAAACCCCCACCCCCTGACCTCCGTGCCCCCTCCGACCCCAAATTCCCCCAGCAATGGGGCCTCCACCGCATTTCTGCCCCCTACGCATGGTCCAAGGGGGTCATAGGCAAGAAAAGCGTGCGGGTGTGTCTCATTGACACAGGATTGGATGTGACCCACCCAGATATTTGGGATAATGTCACCCCTGGGTTGTGGCACAATGCGCTTTCCAAGGGGGGCGCAATGTATGATGATGACTCGCATGGAACCCATGTGGCGGGGATTGTGGGTGCCAGGGGGAATAATGGGATCGGAGTTACGGGGGTGAATCAACAGGTGGGGTGCGGGTTGTGCATTGCGTTGATATTAATCATTTTTGGGGTGTTTAGGGTTTAGCGGTTTAGTTTGATTTTTGTACTGTGGATGTCACTTTTTTTTGCATTTTGGGCTGTTTACGGCGCAAAGTGTACAATTTGAATCTGTGCTGCACTCTGTGTTTTGACTACGTGCATGTCCTCTTCACCAACGAGCCCGCAGGCCTGCAGTCTGAACTCTAGAACCTTAACCCCAAAACCAGTTGATCCCTGTGAGTCCACACCCTTGACACCCGTTCCCCTCTCACACAGGTAACACTCATCCCCTGCAAGATCGCCCCTGCAGCCCCAGTATCAGGGGCCAATGATCCTGCATACAGCGCATCGGCGGTGCTGGCCTGCTACAGCTACTGCAGGTGCGGGACTAGGGTCTGGAAGAAAAACCCTAGACCCTAAATCCTTGTAAACCCTACAGTGCAGCAGCAGTGTTGGCCTGCTACAGCTACTGCAGGTGAAGCGGAAACGCTAAACCCTGCGCTAAACCCTAAGCTAAACCCTTGTAAACCCTACAGTGCATCAGAGGTGCTGGTGTGCTGCAGTGCTTCACTGCAGGTGAACAATCAACCTTGAACCCTATGCGGAACCCCTGTAAACCCTACAGCGTCTGTGAGCCTAGTGGAGAAGAATATTTCACATTGATGAGTAGTAGATGTCTGAAGGGTGTAGGATCAAAAGGGCCTCTGAATACCCTTATTACCCCACCTGCCTACAGGATCGCCAAGGTGCAGGCCATACAAGCATGTCACCCATCTGTATTCCCTAAGCCCTCAAACCTAAGGCCTAAGCCCTCAACCTAAGACCTTTCCTGAGGTCTTCGTTTCCTTCATAATCCCCTTCTTTGCCTGCAGGAGTGTCAAAGCGCGGGTCATAAATGCATCCTATGGGGGTTTTGCAATCGCAGCCGATGCTGCCAGTGCCAAGCAGCTGAGCATTGAAAAGGACGTTTTGACTGGGCTGACCACTAAAGACAGTGCGTACCCTAGAAACCCTAGACATGGGACCAAAACCCTTGTGTGCTCGCTGGAAAACACACCACATACCAGCACGTTATTGGTAATATGTTGTGGTAATATGTGTATGCTGCGGGAATCGACCGAACCCTACCACAAATCCTGCCAAAAACCCTCCGCAAGCTAATCCCTCCCTTTCCCCCTTCTTGTAGACATCCTGTTTGTCAGCGCAGCCGGGAATGATGGCGCCAATGCCGATGCCCTGGGCCTGCTGGGGTACCCAATATTATAACGTGAATATCTTCAGTTTCCAGTAGAAAAGGACCAATTCTGCCACAAACCCTACACAAGCCCTACCACAAACCCTCCACATGCTAATCTCTCCCTTTCCCCGTTCTTGTAGACATCCTGTTTGTCAGCGCAGCTGGAAATGATGGCGCCAATGCCGATGCACTGGAATCAGCCTCGGGCCTGCTGGGGTACCCAAGCGGGTACAATTTGGAGGGGCAGATTAACGTGGCGGCCTCCACGTATTGGGATGGCATCGCGTATTTCTCGCAATTTGGCCAGTGAGTGCTCCCCCCCTCCCCCCTTCGTGCTTGCCCCCATAAATTCCCTCTCAACACACCGCACCATGCTACACCATTTTTTGTCCCACCCCAACACACCATGCTATGGTACATTTCAATGCAGCAAATTGGTGCACATTGCATCCAACTGTGCCCCACGCCACCGCCTATGCACAGGAATCCGGAACATCCATCGCACGCCCCCTCAAAATTGTCGCATTTTAAATAATTTGGGTCTTTCTGCCCCGAAGACCCGTAAAACACCCTACAACGACTTTGATTACTGAACCTGCCCTCTTTGCGCAGGAAACTTGTGCACATTGCAGCCCCGGGGCACTGGATTTTGAGCACCGTACCCAACGCCACCGCCTATGCCCAGGAGTCTGGAACATCGATGGCGTGCCCCATGGTGGTTGGGGCGGCTGCCCTGCTGCTGAGCGTAAACCCTAACCTGAACCCTAAGCAGCTCAAGGCCATTTTGATGGGGACTGTGGATCAAGTGGACGCGTTCCGAGGGACTGTGGCCAGCGGGGTAAGTGGCAGCACCGTACGACGGCCATTTTGAAAATTAAAAACTATAGACTTTGCGTTAAAATTCAGAGCCTACGCCAGTGGCTACATACCAGGCCTGTGGGAATTTGCATTGGCAATGGCAATGACCAATGTATGACTGAAAGGATGGCAGTAAGAAGAAAATGAGTCACGTCTGTGGGGAAAAACACATGTTGCTGGTTGAAATGATTATGAGCTGAGCTGTTGCTAGTCTCCCTCAGGCACAGTACAGGCGAGGCGGACCTCCCTCGCCATCAGGGGAAATGATGCAATCCCATTGTCAACACCCAAATTGTGGCTCCTTCAGGGTTAAAGCAACTGACAGTTGTGTGTAGCCTGCCTTAACCCATGGGAGGAAGTGTCAACACCATTTTATCTCACCTCATACCGCAGGGGAGGCTAAATGTGGGGAGGGCAGTTGCTCAGCTGCTAGAGGCCAAGTATGTGTGGTCTAACATGGCCATGCCTCTACCACCTACCACACTCAGCAAGGCAGCAGACCGTACGTGGCTGGAAAACCCTAGCGGAAACCCTTATGCACACCCTTGTCAAATCATCGTAAAAAACCCTGGTGAAACCCTACTGCTGTGCTGAACTCACAGTTCCCTGCCATATTTCTTCACTATGCTCAGCTGCCGAGGCATGCACCAGCACGAAAATCCTACACAATCCCAACTGAAACCCTAATTAGGCAAACCCTTCAGCCGCCGCACACCCGCGCCTCAACCCTGTCCCTGCTGAACCCTACAGCAAAACCCTGTCGCAATACCCTAATGCAAACCCTACCTCCCACACCAAAAACCCTCCCACACCAAAAGCAGGCGCGGCGCTTCGCGCATTCCTGCAGATGAGCCCTGTCCCTGCTGGACCCTGACAAACCCTACCGCAAAACCCTAACGCAAAACCCTAAAGCAAAACCATCCACGCGCAGGCTCTGCGCTTCGCGCATTCCTACAAATGAGCCCCTCCCTGACCGACGCATTCCAGTGGGATTTTGGACTCCTAGATGAGGACCCCTGCCAGCTGGCCGGAATCCGCTGCAATGCGCAGGGGGGGGTGATAGAAATGTGCGTGAAAAGAGGGGAAGGAATTTGGGGGCGTTAATAGGGATCCCTGCCAGCTGTCCGGTATCCGCTGCAATGCGCAGGGGGGGTGATAGAAATGTGCGCAATGTGGGAATGGAAGGAAATGTGATGGGTGTGGAATGGGAATAATGGTCTTCCCATGCATTTGTCCTCATTTCGCGTTTTCTGAATTGGCACTTATGTGATGACCGGGCACAATGTCAACAAAGTGTTACCCACATCATATAATTGTGTAATTGTTTCATTGTTAGCCTCACAAAAGCCTGCGCCGAATGTCTCCTCTCGTCCGGTCGAGCTGCATGACCCTCCCATGCATGTTTCACACCCCTTGATCATAATCAGCCAGTTCCCTCCCCTTTATCCACTCTCAACCTCACATCTCCTTACCTGTGTTTGACCCCTTGTGGGTTGCAGAGACCTATCAGGCAGCCTTGGCCGCGTGGGGAATGGGCTAGAATTATCCATCTGTTTCCTTATTTATTTATTTGTTTATCCATTTATTTATGTATTTATTCCTTCCTTGTGGTTTGCAGAGACCTATCAGGCAGCCTTGGCCGCGTGGGGAATGGGTTGGAGCTATCGGGAGGGCTTCCTGGCGAGCTGGCAACCATGAAAACCCTACAAATACTGTGCGCACCAAAACCCTAGGCAGCCCCATGGCCAAACCCTAGGGACCCTGCAAAATCCCTGCTATTTCATCTATGCGTGCCCCCCTCCTATGAGATGCGAATGGATATGCATGTCCTCTCAGTGTCAAATGGATATAAAAACCCTAACCATTACCCTCGCCCACAAGCGCAGCAATGATCACCTAAAACCCTTGTTTAGGGTTCTGTCACCATGCACCTGTGACAAGGTTTGGCATGGCCTGGTCATCATGGCACGCCCCTGCTAGCAGTGCCCCCCCGCCGCATGCCCTAAAACCCTTGCGTAGGGTCCTGCCATCCACAGGGAACCTGACACATGCACGTGCATTCTATGGCTTGCATTTGAGAGTATTTGTTGCACAAATATAAGGTGTGGGAGCATGCAGGCGTAAGTGCACAAGTTGCTCCAGCTTAGACCCTAAACCCTGGTGCCCTAAACCCTAGTTTATCCTACAAGCCCCTAATGTCGGTCCACCCCTTTTCTCCTGGCACAGGAGGTTAGGAGGCTCTTTCTCTGGGGCCACCTTTCCCGCCCAGTGGCTTGCCAAGGGTGCATTCCCCCGCCTCGCCTTCATGGACTTGACGGAGTGCGGGGTTGTAGGTAAGGGTTTTTACCCACGCGGTTAGGGTTTGGTATGGATACAACACTCTGCTCCGCTGCACACCATGGACTAGACGGGGTGCTGGGTTGTGGGTAAGGGGGTGGATTGCCTGCGCGATTAGAGTTAACACAAGGGTGTTCTTGCCGTTGGTGCCCCAAAAATTGACCTTGGTCATACACCTTACACACCTCTGCCTCTCCCCCACAGGTTACCTCCCCGCTATGCATGCGTCCCCTCCCACGGCTGGAGAGCCTCATTCTGCCCTACAACCATGACGCCATTGACCCTACCCACACGCTCAACCCCCCACCCTTCACCTCCAACCATGGGCACTAAAATTATGAATCATTTATATCCCCAGACCTGCTCTACATTGTTCCTAGTCCCCAACCAAGGTCTCATTTAGTCCCATCCCCATTTCACAACAGGTTCCCTCCCCGTGAAGCATGCATCCTCCCTACCTCGCCTGGAGAGCCTCATCCTGCCTTACAACCAGCTCACAGGGATCCTACCTCCCTCCTGGGCTGCCAGCTTCCCCGTTTTGACTGATCTATCCCTCTCCAACAACACCCTGCAAGGTATGCGACCCATTCTAGGATTTTCATTATTAGGGACCTAGGCTTCTCAGATTGCTAAATTGGCTGGAATGCATGTAGTAGGGCCGTCCCAGCACTTTCTTACAGGGCCGGAAAAACACTAAAACCCCAAAGCCTGAATCCTAAACCCCAATCCATTGTCACCTGCAGGTGTCCTGCCCCCCTCCTGGTTCGGACCCGGGGCCTTCCCCTCCCTTAGGGCATTGGGCCTGCGGTTCAATACCCTAACAGGGGGGCTACCATCGTACGTAGCACAAAGGGAGGGAATGCCTCAGCTGAATGCGCTGAGCCTGATTGGAAACCCTCTCAAGGGGCGATTGCCAGGGGCGCAGCGTGGCAAAACCCTCTTCAAGGGTTTGTCAGACCTCTACCTGGCCAGGTGAGGGCAAACCCTAAACCCTAAAATATGTTCAAGGGTTTGGCCGGGCCCCAAGTGGCCACGTGTTTGACTGTAGGTGTGTGCATATTTTTAAACCCAAAACCCTATTCAAGGATTTATCCAACCTTTAGCAGGGTAGTTGAGGATAAAACCCTATCAGAAAGGCCAACAATACACCTGCAGGAAACCCTCTATTACTACGGCCACTACTCCACTACATGCATATGGCACCCTACTTGCAAAATGACGTATTTTTCCAATGGTTGACAGTCTTTTTTTGTTGTCCCCAGGTGCCAGCTCACTGGTCCCATCCCCTCCTCCTGGGAACACGCAAGGCTCCCGGTGTTCACTCTGAAATTGGAGCACAATTCACTGAACGGAACCCTCCCCGCCTGGCTGTCCCAAACCCTACCTGGGGTTGCCGAGCTCAGGCTACACTACAACAGCTTCAAAGGTGGGAACCCTAAATCCTAAACCCTTGGAGAAACCCTACACCCTGTGTGGAAACCCTTGCCTGGGGTTGCCGAGCTTGAGACCCTTGGCCCTTCAACAATCCCTACACACCTTTTGTAAAATCCTCCCTAGCAATGCCGCATGTACCCCTGGCCTGCCTCGCGACTCATTAAGTCCAGCAAGTCCAGTGGTCCACCACCCACCCACCCATCCGGGAGCGCCATCCCGCCCTGCTGGGGGTGCCTTCAAGGACGTGTCGAGCAAATAGCGCTATCCCCGGGATTATGAATTCACTCGTGTGTGGCTCAATGCCAGCATGCACAAGCACACATATCACGTGATTATACATACATATGTAACACATGCAACTGCATCTGTGCAAAGGATCGATTGCGCACCCGTCACTGGGGAAAAGCACTCCAGGCGCCCATGCTACCTTTGCATGCCGTCCCCCGCCACCCACCACTACCGCTAACCACCCGCAGGCGCCATCCCCCCCTCCTGGGGCGCCCCCAAGAATTTCACATCCCTGCAATACGTATCGCTCTTCCCTGGGAGCCCGGGGCTGTGCGGCCCCCTGCCGGCACGCTTGGCCAAAATCGCGGTGCAAGTGGTGGAGGGTTACCCAGCCTACTCCTCCTATGATGGGTCAGAGAACGAGAGGTTCATTTACCCCAAAGGGCTCAGAGTGTGCGCGTAGGGGGAGATTGCTGTGTGATTGCTATGGACAATTGGACAATTTACTAAAAGTTGAACTGGGTCACTTGTATGCACTCCAGCATTTTTTACAGACCTGCTAGCAGTCAGTCTAGTCAGGCTTGCGCATGCAGCGCCAAGCAGTTTGGTGTGTTCGGTCCTGGCACTGTTTACGCCATATACATGTCTCCCCTGTGGGCTTACATATGCACTTATGATTCTTATGGCGAAAGACATAATTGCAAGATTTTTTGCTGATTGGTATTTTCGGTGAGGTCACGAGGCTCCCCCTACTCCTACCACTCCTGTGGGGTTAGCTCAGGGGTTCATTTTATTCTAATTATAATGATACCTTTTTGGGGCTCAGTTTATAAATCAGTTTTTAAAGTTACTTTGACATGTCATTATGTTTTTAAAGTTACTTTGACATGCCATTATCTAACCTGCATTTCTTGGTATTTTGTCACAAGTTGGAGTTGTGCTGGTGATACCCTAGGGCTGAGCTAAACCCTAAGCCCATTAATGCATGCATATATTTCAAACACTGCCGCAAGCAGTGTAATAGACCTCTGAACGCCACGCCATCCAGACTGTTATTGAAGTCGATGCACTAGCCGTGCTACACTGCAGCAACGGCCAGTTCCTTTCCACCATACACTGTCACCAGGTGGAGTCCCGGGCATGCCCCCCGGGATGCGGACCCAGACTTGCCATTGGCCATTTCTCAGGAATAATAGATATATATATAATATATATCATAGATGTCTTCCCAAAGCCTGGCCATGGGGGCAGTGCCAAACCCGGGAAAGCATGAGGGGCGGTGGTGGTGGAGGTAGCACACGTGGCTGGTGCCAGTGGGTACTGGTGGTGCTGGTGCTGGTGGTGGGGACCAGTGACAAGGTAAAGTGGTATGCAGGGGCAGCGGGGGGAAACCACTAAGGTCATGCAAATTGCATTGAATGCGAATACCCTAATAGGGAGGGTGCGGAGTTACTCCGATTTGCCCTTGTCGTGTGGCGTGTACTGCACCTTAAAGTTTACTGCAGGAATGAAATGCATGCAGCAAACTACCTATACACATCCTATTTGCCGGCAAGTCGCTAGCCAAACCCGTGCCCCCCACACCACTCACCATAAGTTAAACCCTACCACAATCTAATCCACCAACCCTACCGATCCCCCCCCCCACAGGTGGCTGCCCGCCTGCGCACCATCCCCCTTGGAGCCCCAAAATATGCCCCAAATTCCCTGGTGGTAAAAATGCGGCAGGGGGGGAGGTACAGCACCCAATCGATGGCAGTTGATGGGGGCGTAAATGTGACAAAGAGCCTGGGTGAGGGCCTGTATTTGGTCACATTTGAGGGGGAGGAGGACGCACTGGCGAAAGCAGAGCAGGCTTTGGCCCTGGAAGGTAGGGAGGGGAGAAACCCTCGGAAACCCTAGCTGTATACCCTATAGGTATACACTGGCAGTGGGGTCGGGGTTACAAGAAACCCTGGCCGCATACCCTACACAATGGGATCCGGGGATGCATGAAACCCCATCAAACCCCTAGCTGCTTACAGACTGTGCCATCCACTTCTGGCTTAGCGGGGCCAGTCAACGACTTTGAGGGTTTAGGGTTTACCGCTGCGAGTTTCAAACCCCTTCAAGATCCAATGCCATGCCACCTTTTGTTACCCCCAGTCATTTCCACGATTTATCACCCGCCCGCTTGTGCCAAATACGCATTCCTCCCTTGCACCAAACATGCACTCCCCACTCGTGCCTTTGACACCTCCCTCCCACACCTCCAACCCCCCTCCAACCCCCACCACCTCCACAGGTGTGCTCAAGGCCGAACCTGATTGGTATTACTATCCCCTCCGCTCCCACCCACCACCACCCCGCCGCAAGCCCCCACCACGCTCCAAGCACCCCACCCCACCCCCCACCAAGCGCAGGCCCCCACCAAGAAAGGCCCCCGCCACCAGACGCCCTTCACCCCCACACGCAAAAAACCCACCCCCTCCTGCCCCCCCTAACCTCCACACCCCCTCCGACCCCCTACTCTCAAAACAATGGGGTCTTGAACGCATAGCTGCCCCCTACGCATGGTCCAAGGGGGTGATAGGGAAGAAAAGCGTGCGGGTGTGCATCATCGACACCGGATTGGATGTGACTCACCCAGACATTCGAGACAACGTCACCCCTGGTCTGTGGTACAATGTGCTTTCCAAGGGGGGTGGCATGTACGATGACGACTCGCATGGGACGCATGTGGCAAGGATCGTGGGGGCCAGGGGAGATAATGGGATTGGAGTCACGGGGGTGACTCAACAGGTGGGGTGCGGGTGGGGTGGGTGGGAGGTGGGGTGCTTTCATGCATTTTGTGATAACGGGGTTTGCGCCAAGGGGGCCAAACCAGCAGGTGGGTGTGGTGGGGTGGGGGTGAGGGGGTGCTTAAGTGCATGAATTTTTTTAAATTGTTACCCCTGGTCTGACACAGCATGCTGCCTAAGGGGCGTGGCATGTACGATGGCGACTGGCATGGAACGCGTGTGGAGGCAAGGGGTGAAATGCGAGTTTGTCTTACATACGTGGGTTCATCTTGTGCACCGAAGTAGTACGTATGACAGTACATAGAAGCACGTAGAAGATAAACAATTAAATTGCAGAATGTTGTTTACAAAATATTGCGAGCAGGTCATGGCAGCCATGGGGAGATGGGCGCTAGGGAAATTGGAACTATCCTACTCCCCCTGTCAGCGCCTCCTTGATTCCCTACACACCCCTTTATCCCCCCTTTTACCCCCTTGTGCACCATTCCCCTCCCCCTCTTTTACATTCTACATCCACCCCTTCCCTGCACAGGTCACGCTCATCCCTTGCAAAGTCGGGCCTAGAGCCCCAGTGACAAATTTCATTGATCCTGCATTCAGCGCATCGGCGGTGCTGGCCTGCTACAGCTACTGCAGGTGCGGGACTAGGGTCTGGGAGGGAAACCCTCAACCCTCAACCCTTGAAAACCCTAAGCCCTTGAATACCCTACAACGCATCGGCCATGCTGGCCTGCTACAGCTACTGCAGGTACGCAGCTAGGGTCTCGAGGTAATCCAAAACCCTAGACCCTAGTTCTTTGGAATTGGTAGACCTCTCAGAAAGTGCAGGGTTGGAAAGGGTGACTCCTCCCACCCTAAACCCTTGAAAAACCTGGTCATCATTCAGGAAAAAATGCTTGGCCCCCGCTTATTAACATGGGTCATCACACACTGGACGTCCCATTGACTGCAGATGTGCGTGTAGGGTTTGCGGGGGAAACCCTCGAACCCTTGCATCTTACATCTGGTGTTTAATCTCCTGGTGCACTGCCACCTATTCCCCCTTTTTCCGCCTCACTGGACCCTTCCCTAGGGTTTCCACCCCCCTGCACGGAGTGTCATACATGCAGGCCACCACCTCTATTCCCTAAACCCTTCCCTAGGGTTTTACTCTCCCTGATGACATGCATTTTGGGCCCCGCTGCAGGAGTGTGAAGGCCCGTGTCATAACTGTGACATTTGGGGGGTTCGCACAGGCCTCCAATCCTTTCACCGCCGAGCAATTGAGCATTGAAAAGGATGCTCTAACAGAGCTCACCACCAAAGGCAGTACGTACCTACACACCCTAGACCCTAAACACTAAACTCTAAACAGCTTCAGGAAGGATGTTCTAATTGAGCTCACCACCAAGGGCAGTATGTATACTAAAAACCCTAATCCCTAAGAACATAATTGAACAGAATATCCAGACTAGGCTCACCACTAGAGACAGTAAATTTTGTAAATACTAAACATTGTAAATGCTGTCTCTATTTTCAAAAAGAAATTTTGTAATTAGTTCAGCGGCCAGGGATATCTTGGAAAACAAGATTTCATTTTACAAGATTTTATTTGACAGTCACATTCAGGGAGCCAACCCGGGCTCGCAAGACAACAAGGATGGCTCCCACTGGGTAGACATCTATTTATTTATTTATTTATTCTGGCTCCCACTGCGTAGATATTTATTTATTTATTTATCTATTTTGGCTCCACTGGGTAGATTTGAGTTGGTTTTATTGTGAGATTGGACGCTTGCCGGTCTCATTTTACTCATATCATATTCATAAAGAAAAAAATGAACACATTTATACCCAGAATGGATGTAAGTGCGCACACTTCCAGAAATATGCCAAAAGTGGCATGCCATTGCATTCTTCTTCCTGGTATTTACGTGCCGCACACCTTGAAACCCTACACCAAACCCTACGCAAAACCCTAATACTCGTGCTTTTCCTGCAGACATTCTATTTGTCAGTTCAGCCGGAAATGATGGTGCAAATGCCAGTGCCCCGGAATACTCTTTAGACCTGCTGGGGTATCCAAATTTGCATTCAAATGTAAAATGTGAATACATAGAGTATCCATAAAATATGGACCCAACCCTACCACAAACCCTACCACAAACGTCAGCATGCTAACCCTTCCCTTTCCCCACCTTGCAGACATCCTATTTGTTACCTCGGCTGGAAATGACGGCGCAAATGTCAGTGCCCTGGGATCCTCCCTAGGCCTGCTGGGATACCCAAATGGCTACAATTTGGAGGGGCAGATCAACGTGGCGGCATCCACCTATTCGGATGGCCTTGCGTATTTCTCGCAATACGACCAGTGAGTGCCTTCTCCCCTTTCCAATTACCGTATGTATATTATGTTATGTGAATCACCTCCACCCTCCGCCCTTTCCTTACAAACCGCCTTGAAGGGAGTCGTATTTCCCAGCACAACTCCCCACCACTCCACACCAGAACACACCACTTTGAAACGACATAACTAAATAACACTTTCAAACATCGCAACATTTTAAACAGCATGACGGTCCCCCAGCACTTGTTATTTGCACAGCGCTCAACACCACTGCCCATGTCCAGGAATCATGATCAGGGACCTATGTATAGAGTATTAAACCCTAAACTCTATTTATAGGTCCCAGATTCCTGGGCATAGGCAGTGGTGTTAAGCGCTGTGCTACAAAGCAAGTGCCCTGGGGCCTGCTCTTTCGAAATTTCTTTTACATTCCCATTCCAACCCCCAAATGCTTGCCGCAAGCTATGGGAAAAGCCATGGAATCCACTGCTGCCTTCCCTTTGCGCAGGAAATTGGTGCACATCGCAGCCCCCGGCCACTGGATTTTAAGCACGGTAACCCACACCACTGCCTATGCCCAGCAATCAGGGACCTCAATGGCGTGCCCTATGGTGGCTGGGGCGGCTGCCCTGCTGCTGAGCGTGAACCCTAACCTGAACCCTAAGCAGCTCAAGGATATTCTCATGGGGACCGTGGATCAAATGGACGCCTTCCGAGGGATTGCGGCCAGCGGGGTAGATGGAAATTGCTACAAACTGGAATTTTTCCAGGGTGGCAGGATGCGGTAGAGAGCCCGCTGTCATTTGGTGTAATTAAGTGCCATGCTGCTGAGCGTGAAACCCAACTTAAATCCTAAAACAGGAAATGTCCAGGGTGGCAAAGATGTAGACCTACTGCTTGGTGGTGGTTGTGGCGGCTGCCCTGCTGCTGAATTTGAACCCTAAACTCAACCCTAATGATAGCTGTGCCCCCCTCACCATTCCCCCCTTGCACGTTTGCAGGGGAGGCATCCACTTGATACAGAATAACAGAATAATGAAAAAACCCGTTGCAACGTCAAATTTCAAAGACTATTGAAGACTTTTCAATACATCGACATAGACAACTCCCGGGCGGGGCGATTTCCCGACCCCGGGGAGGCATGCAAAGAGCAAACTCGCGCTCTACAGGCGAAAACCATTCACGTATAAAAAGACACAGGTGCGGAATCGTACACCCACTTGATACACCACATGTTCATTCTGATCAAGTGAAAACCCCAGGGCTGGGCACCAGCATCAAGACTCCCAAACCCCCTTTGCCCATGTTTAGGGAAAACAAAAGAAAAGAATATATATATAAAATATATACATAGGGGAAGCATCCACTTGATGCATCACATGTGCACGTTGACCAAGTGAAATCCCCCAGGGAAAAGGTTAAGGTTAGTGTAAAACCCAGGCTGTGCACCAGCATCAAGACGCTTACCCCCCCTTGCACGTTTCCAGGGGAGGCTGAACGTGGGGAGGGCGCTTGCGCAGTTGCTTGAGGCCAAGTATGTGTGGTCCAACATGGCCATGCCACTACCACCTACCACACTGAGCAAGGCAGCAGACGGTACTTGACTGGGAAAACCCTAGTGAGAACCCTGGTGGACACCCTTTCAATAAACCCTTGCGAAAACCCTGGTGAAACCTCTCTACTTTGGAAGGCTGCCCAGTTGCTAGAGTCCAAGTTTGTGTGGTCCAACCCGGAAAACTCCTAAATGAAACCCTGGCAGAAACCCTAGTCAAAACCCTAGCAAATGGAGACCCTGGTGCATCCCTAGGGATCCAATGCTGCAGGCGGTAGCCAAGTGTGTGTGTCTAGGGTGACCCAACATACACTTGGAAAACCTTGTGAATATAGTGATGAAACCCTAGTAAAACCCTACATCTGTGGCATTGCACATCTGGTTATTACCAACCATAGGCCCATGAATACCCTACTCAAACCCTACGCATGCAACCCCCTGTGTCCACCATACCACCAAGCTGACCTGACTGCACAACCCTTTAGGACAAAACCCTAATGCAGTCCCTGTTATAACAAAACCCTAATGGAAACATTGCCTCCCCACAGTGAAACCCTCCTTGCGCAGGTGTTGCGCTGCGCGCATTCCTGAAATTGAGCCCCTCACTGAAGGACAGATTCCAGCGGGAAGAGGGGCTCATTAACAAGGACCCCTGCCATCTGGCCGGAATTCGCTGCAATGCGGAGGGGGGAGTGATAGAGATGTACGGTAATTGGAGGGGAGGACAAGGGGTTGGTGGGGGAGGGTGCCAATGGTAGTCCAGGACTGTGCTGGCCATTGTTTTTATTGTAATGTTATAAAAAAAACCATTGTTGTTGTTGCCTTATTGTGCGTTTTGGACATGAATCATGATCAGATGCCATATGATCCCACATGATCCGATTCCACACGCCACGCATCACACCGCAACCCGTCATTCTGACACATACTACCCCCATTCATGTTTCCTTATTTATGTATTTATGTATTTATTTCTTCCTTGTGGATTTGCAGCGATCTATCAGGCAGCCTTGGCCGCGTGGCGAGTGGGCTAGGGTTACCGGGAGCGTTTCCGGGCGAGCTGGCAGCCATGAAAACCCTACAAATACTGTGAGTACCAAACCCTAGAAGACCCTTTGCTAACCCTAGGAAACCCTAGAAAATCCTAGATCACCCTTTGCCAACCTGTAGGAACCCTTAGAACCCGTGCTGGTTGGTCTGTGCGTGCTCCCCATGTGGGGACGCCTTTGAAAAACCGTATCCCATACCCTCCCCCGCAATGGCAGCAGGGACCAGTGTTTCAGGGTTCACACCCTTGCGAGAGTTTTTCCCAAGCTCAAGTTCGGGAACCCTTCGCATGGGCAAGGGTTTGGCATGCCATATGGCAAGTTGCGCAAACAGTTGCACAATGTTTAGGCGTGGGAAACAACAGCCTTCAACTTCTGACCAACAAACACTACACCCTCACGCCTAAACCCTAGTTAGTTGTTTAGTAAATTCCATATGTGCATTCCAGCAGTACAGCCAGATTAGCAGTCAGCCTTGCACATGAAGCGCCAGCTCTTTCCTGGCACTGTTCGAACCACCTATTGATCCCACGACTTGAGGTCTGCTGGATATAGTCGGCGCATGTGGCCCTTGGCTTACCTATACCCTAAAGGCCCCTAATCTCCCCCCTTGCCCTCGGTGCAGGAGATTTGGGGTCTCCTTCTCTGGGCCCACCCTCCCCGCCCAGCCTTTGCCCTGAACCCTAAATTATTTACCCTAAACCCTGAATAACCAATTTCCTCCCCCTGTGCAGGAGGTTGGGAGGGTCTTTCAATTGGGCCAGTCTTCCCCCCGCATGGTGTGCCAAGGATGCCTTCCCAAGTCTCACATTCATGGACTTGTCAAAGTGTGAGGTTCTAAGTAAGAATTTTACCAGGGCAGCCAGGGTTTTGCCTAGGGTTTTGGGTGGTTCTTACGGTTTTGGTAGGGTTACATTATTCTGCTCGGATCCGCATTACATCATGGACTTGTCCAAGTGTGGGGTTGTACGTAAGGGTTCTACCTGGGCGGCCAGGGTTTTGCCTAGGGTTTTGGGTGGTTCTTGGGGTTTGCGTAGTGATACAGAACCCTGCTCCGCGTCACACAGTGATGTGGTTGGCGGAGTGCAGGGTTGCAGGTAAGGACTTTGGCCTGTACTTTTAGGGTTTTGCCTGGGGTTCGGATGGTTCTTAGGGTTTTGGTAGGGTTACAGTACTCTGCTCGGATCCACTTTACATCATGGACTTGACGGAGTGTGGGGTTGTAGGTAAGGGCCGCTGCCTGCGCATTTAGGGTTTGCCCAAGGGTTTTGTTTTGGCTGCTCATCTGGAGTTCTCCTGGTTGGATCTGGGGTCTGGCAGGCTAGGATTTTGCCTAGGTTTTAGAAGATTCTTAGGGTTTTGGTAGGGACACGGGACCCTGTGCAGGCGCTGTGGACTCGGCAGAAGCATCGGGGTTGCAGACAAGGGTGATTGCCTGCGTGGGAAGGGTTTGCATACGTGTCAGCATAAGGGTTTGCATAAGGGTTTGCATAAGGGTTTTCTCGCCGTTGCCCATGTTACTGTGCGCGCTGGAACCTCCTCGATGCTTTGTGTGATCGCCTTGAACACCCGTGTGATCGCCTTGAACACCCGTGTGATCGCCTTGAACACTGGTGTGATCGCCTTGAACACCAGTGTGATCGCCTTGAACACCCGTGTGATCGCCTGGAACACCCGTGTGATCGCCTTGAACACCCGTGTGATCGCCTTGAACACCAGTGTGATCGTAGGCAAATGAGCAGCTACGGTATGCTGTTTATGTAGGTCACTGCAATGGATCGATCTTGTGGCATAAGCCACCACCTCCCGTCCCCACCACTCACGCTCCACCTCACCCCCCATCCCCCGCCCCCCCTACCAGGTCTCCTCCCTGAGAAGCAAGCATCCTCTCTCCCCCGCCTGGAGAGCCTCATCCTGCCCTTCAACCAGATCATAGGGACCCTACACCCCTCCTGGGCTACCAGCTTCCCCGTACTGACTGACCTGTCCCTCGCCTCCAATAGCCTGCGAAGTGCGTGCCTGCCAAACCCTAAACCCTAAACCCTAAACCTTAAACCCTAAACCCTCAACCTGTCCCTCGCCTCCAACAGCCTGCGAGGTGCGTGGCTGCCAAACCATAAACCCTAAACCCTAAACCCTAAACCTGTCCCTCGCCTCCAACAGCCTGCGAGGTGCGTGCCTGCCAAACCCTAAACCCTAATCCCTAAATCTTAAACCCTAAACCCTCAACCTGTCCCTTTCCTCCAACAGCCTGCGAGGTGCGTGCCCTGCCAATCCCCAGCAGGCTTGTTTGGTTCTTTGAGGGACTTTTTCAACGTTTCTAGGGGTTTTTCGATGTCCTACCAAATTGCGGTTGGTGTGTCCCCATGACACTGCCTGCCTAGTGGTTCAAGCTAGTAGCCTTAGAAGACCCCCTAGACAGGCATGAGCTCAACCCTCTCCCCCATGAGACCTGCCTAGAAGCCTAAGGGTTGAGCTCATGCCTGCCTAAGTGGTTTAGGGTTTACGGTTGTAGGCACGTGCCCTCACCTTTTTACTCCTACTGATGCTCTGCCCCCATCCTGGTTCGAACCCAGGGCCTAAAACCCAACCTTCAATCCTTCACCCCTATTGTATATACATACATATGTCCCCCACAGGTGCTCTATTTACCCTCAACCTGGCCTATATACCCTGAACCTAAAACTGGAATCCTAACTCCTAACCCATCTCCCCTCAGGTGTTCTCCCCCCATCCTGGTTTGGGCCCGGGGCCTTCCCCTCCCTTAGGGCTTTGAAGCTGAAGTTCAACACCCTAACAGGGGGGCTACCGTCATCTGTTGCAAACAGGGAGGGAATGCCTCAGCTAGTTGGCATGAGCCTCACTGGAAACCCTCTCAAGGGGCGATTGCCAGGGGCGCAGAGTGGAAAAAGTCTGTTTGAGGGTGTGTCAGACCTGTCCCTGGCCAGGTGAGGGCAAAACCCTAATCCCCAAACCCTGTTCAAGAGTCTAGCCTCCAGATGGCCACGTGAGTGCAACACGCTAAACCCTAAACCCTATTCAAGGGTGTGACCAACCTCTACTGGCCGGTCAACCATCTGATGTACCAGGTATTTGTGGCCCTCGCTGCCGCCCCCAGAATTTTTATTTACGCACTATTTTTTTCCCCAGGTGCCAATCCCCCGTCCTGGGCAACAAATCAGACTCCCGGGATTAGCGCTCAAATCCCCTTATTTAATGTAAATTCGTAAATTATCAATTCATATTTTTGGTTTGATATTTACTTAGTTGTTGTTCCTTTCCTCAGGTGCGAGCTCGCAGGCACTATCCCCCCCTCCTGGGCCAGTGTCAAGCTCCCGGTGGGGATATTGAAATTGGAGCACAATTTCCTAAGCGGGACCCTCCCCGAATGGCTGCCCCAAACCCTACCTGGGGTTTCCAAAGTCAGGCTGCACAACAACAGGTTCACTGGTAAGAGCAACTGCATCCTTCACGGTCTATGGCGTTTGATAGTTTTTGATTATTTAGGGTTCCGCTAAGGAGAAACCCAAAATGTCGGACAAAACTCTAAGGCCCTGGTGGAACCCTAAATCTTGGGCAAAACCCTAGTTTCCTGGTGAAATTCTACCTATAAAATATTGGCACACCTGTCCTGACCTGGTCGCAGCAGATTGCCTTTTTTACCGCAATAAATGACAGGAACTACAAGCAGCAAGCTTGCCTACATCCATGCCTGCATTCATAGGATTGGAATAATCATAAATATAAATAAAGCGACCATGCACCAACATGCACCATACTGTCCTGGCGCACCTACCACCCACCCACCCACCAGCCACCAGCCTGTACACACCCATCGTGGCACCACACACCACACACCACACACCACACACCACACACCACACACCACACACCACACACCAGCATCACACACCGCCCACCACCACACATCACACACCACACATGCAGGCACCCCCCCCCCCACGCCTCTGGGGCACCCCTAAATACCTTCACATCCCTGTAATACACGTCCCTCTTCCCTGGGAACGAGGGGCTGTGCGGCCCCATACCGGCACGCATACCAAATTACACATATACACCAATATTGCACACCCTTTGCCGGACCGACAGCGTCCCCCGCCACCCGCCATCCACCCCAACCCCCACATGCAGGCGCCATCCCCCGCCTCTGGGGACCGCCAAATACCTTCACATCCCTGCAATACATGTCCCTCGTCCCCGGGAACTATGGGCTGTGCGGCCCCATCCCCACCAACATGACCCAGGCTGTGATTGAAGTATTTGAAAGCGACCCACCCTCCTCAACCTATGATGGGTCCGAGAAGGAAATACTCGCCTACCCTTCTGGCCCCCTGCAGCAATGCGCTTAAGGGGATTGGTCGAGCTTGTCCGAAAGCTCTTTTGTTCAATACAAAATATCATTTGGCAATGCATCAAGAATGATTGAATAGTCAGACTCTGGGTGGTACATTCTATCAGTCCTGCGCAGTTTGCCAGCTCCTTGCATGTTACCCATGACCAGCCCTTGAGCGGTTGGGTTCCCTGTCCCATTCACATCAGTTGCTTGTTGTGTCATATATGTATTTTCTTGGTCCCCCCCCCCCCCAAAAAAAAGGTTATTTTTATTTTTTCCTGGTCAGCCCTTTTGCGTGTCACACAGTGCGAGGGCAGCTGATTGCTCCACCGGCCCTTCCAATCTAGGTCAAATTGCTTAGCCCCGGTACCGGCACGTGCATTCCACCTCCCTAACCTGAAAGTTCGAGGGAGCTTTGCTACCACCTGCTTATCCAGTTAGGAAGGCAGTCAAGCAAACCATATTGTAATACCTATAGAGCAGTAAGGTAAACTCAAAGCTGGATCGAGTGTACCCTTTGGGGGAGCAGCACTCAATTTAATTTTAAATTAAATTAGCGCTCCTGAGCATTCCTCCCATGCAGCGTTGATCAGGCTGGCAACACTCCCGGGGCAGGCCATAGACCCTAGACCCTATTTTTAGACCCTAGGGGTTGGAACACTAGGGGGCCCCTGTGCCAGCACCCGCTCCACCACCAGGGAAAATAAATGCGCCGCATTTCTGGGGTCCCCGACAGAGAATACGCCCCCCTCCTCCCCGTGCGTCTCCATTGCAAAACTTGAAATTACATTCAAGGCTCTTTTGCTGTGTACACTAAACGCCTCCTGCACGCCATGCCTGATGGCATTGGCTAATAGGCCTCAGGCCTATCTTTGACCAGCCGTTCTGGCTGGTGTGGTGTCCTGGTGCAAGCCAGTGGCCCCCTAACTACGCCTCTGTGCGTTCCCTTTCTTTCTTTCTTTCTAGGCCCCTTGTGTTTGCGTTATCTCATACTATGCTATTAGCAGGATCAGAGTCAAGGCCTTCACACCCCAGTCCCCGCCTCGCCCTCCATTAGTACCCGCTCCACCACCCTGGAAATTGCGCCGCATTCCTGGGCCCCAGACAGTGAATACCCCCCTCCCTCCCCGGGGCCTTTGATCCTGAAAAATGGCACCCCATGGATGTCCATTTCCCCCTTGGCATGTGCGTCCTCCCGAAGCACTGTTTCCCTCCCCTCCTGAGACTGCATGTATTCTTCCACCCCTTGGAGGCCCACATTTGCGCCGATGTCGATGAGGGTGGGAGTGAGGGACACGTTTAGGCCCCGCTCGTACCTGCAGGGTGTGGATGTGGGGGGTAAGGCATGTTGGGATTTTTGACCACGCGCAATGCCATCACATGCAGACACACACAGCTCCTAAACCCTACATCTTAAACCCTACATTTTAAACCCTGGACATGCGGGCAGCGATCCACCTATGCATACACCCTGATATTGCAGACTCGAGGCACTGAACATGCGTGCCGTAGCCATGACATGCACACATGTACAAGAATCCCCAAAACCCTAAACCCTGTACCCTAGATACGCCTGCTCCAACAAGCGGCTGGGTATACCCCTCTCCCCTCCACCCACACCACCTACTTACGTTGCTTCAAACAGCGCTTCCTCCACCTCTGCCCCCTTGCCCTGCCTCTCACCAAGCACTGCCAGGCAGTGCGCCTGCATACAGGGGATGGGTCATTCATGGAAACCCTAAACCCTGAACCCTGAACCCTAAACTCTGAATCAAGCAATGCCAGGCGGTGCGCATGTACCCAGGGGGGGTATACGTCATGGAAACCATAAAACTTAACCCCTAGACCCTAAACCCTGAATTACGCACTGCCAGGCGATGCGCATGCATCCAAAGGTGAGAAATAGAAGCAGGCCAATATACCACGAACAGCAGACCATCAACCCTGTACCACAGTCTCTGAGCCAAGCACTGCCAAGCGATGCGTCTGTATGTGTGCGGGTGGGAGGGCAACACATGCACAGGGTACATTTTAAACCCTAAATCATAAAAAATCCTACCTGCAGCGTGTTGGGCCACCACACCCAGTTCCCAAACATCTTCCCATCTATCCTCCCACTACCCTGAGGGAGTGGGTCCCCCCATCACCACTGCACTCAAACTTCAAAACCCCCGTTCTTTCCACCCTCGTCCCCACACACCTGCAAGACAAGTAGGCAGACTGTACTGCACTAGGATGAGGCATAACCCTGGTACAAACCCTACCTGCAGCGTGTTGGGCCACCACACCCAGTTCCCAAACAAGGCCCCATCCCTCCTCCCACTGGCTCTGAGGGAGTGCGTCCACCCGTCACCCCCCCACCTGCGCTGATTGTAGGCTAGGTACGCCTCCCCTGTGGGGTGAGAATGTAGGGTTTAGGGTTTAGAGGTTTAGGGTTGTAGGCTAGGTACGCCTCCCCTGTGGGGTGAGAATGTAGGGTTTAGGGTTTAGGGTTTAGAGGTTTAGGGTTGTAGCCTTTGTACGCCTCCCCTGGATGATGAGTGTGTGGAGTGAGGTCACACTTTTCAAACCTTGCACAGTGGAATTGTAGACAAACGCATGCTAGGGTTTAGGGTTGGCCCGGCTCCAAGCTGTGGCCATACAAAGCTAGGGTATGCACGTTAGGGTACATGTTAGGGTATGCCATGGTAGCTATGCATGTCAGGGTGCTACATGTTTGTATACATGTTCGGGTGTGCATTGCAGTTGGTGCATGTGGGCGGTACCACACCTGCAATGACACGTGCTCAGGGATTTGGGGTTCACTGGGCTTTTGATCAGGGATTTGGGGTTTACCGGGATTTGATCGGGGATTTGGGTTTCACCGGGAACTGCTATCCCAGACTCACCTTTGGGATTTGTCTTGGGATCAATCATGTAGGGGTGCCTGCAAGGGGGGAAAGACATCATGCCACCGTCAACAAGGACGGGGAGGACACAACCCTATGCCATCCTCAACCCTGTGGGGTTTGTGCCAATGGCTACAGCGGTGCAAAACCCTTGAGAAGGGTCTCGCCAAGGTGCAGCAGCGCTGTAAAACCCTGGCAAGGTTGTACAGAAGCGGCAGCAGCAGAGCAAACCCTTGCGAGGGTCTTGCATAAACACATTTCCACAGGGCCCATCCCTGCGTTGCCCTAGCATCAATCCCACAATTCAAAACTTTCGCCCATAGCCCTTCTTCCTTGTTGCACATGCCTCTGTCCTCACCATTTCACCTCGATGGTGGCCCTTCCCCGGAAACCCTCTAGGGCTTTGTCCAGGCGCCGCTTGCCTACGTAGCACCTGGGGACGGTGGAAGGGGGGCTCGGGGTTAGCCTTATTTTAAGATTTTTGGGTTTAGGGTTCGATTTCAGGGTTTTTTCCAGGCGCCGCTTGCCCACATAGCACCTGGGGACACTGAAGATAGCGCTTGGGATGAACTGTGGGGCTGAGCGCATGTGTTTGGGGTTAAGAGGGCTTGCAATTCGAGTCAATCCGCCACTCTACTCACAAGCTGTCAGTGCTGGGCTCCAAGGTATAGAATCCTGTTTGTCTTGCTCTAAAACGCTCGGGATTTGGTCCACACGTTCAACCCGTTCGAATTCAAAACCCTAATGAAATTAAAACACTATTGGAGTTTTAAGTCATCCATTTTGTTGTCCAGGGTTTGATACTCTGAGGTTCAGGGTTTTGGGTGTCCAGTGTTTGTAAACACTTTTAGGATGAAGTGCGTGCGCCACCCGCCAAGGACCTGCTACGTTGAACCCTCGCGTGGTTTAGGGTTTCGGTGTGCAAGGCTTTTAGTGTCAAGGGTATTGCTGCGTGGGGCTGGCACCACGCATAAGCAGCCAGAGTCGGCCCACACATCCACCCTCACAAGGGTTGATGGTTTTGGTGTGCAAGATCGTCGGGTTTAGGGTGTTCGCTGCCTGCACCACCCACCAGGGACATGCTATGTCGCTCCACACATCCACCTGCACAGTCGGCAGCCCCGCCATGATGCTGCGTGCTTTGCGGTTCTGTGCTTTCCTGTGAGAATCAAAACCCTAGGGTGAAAACCAAAACTCTGTGTAGGGTGAGCTATGCTGGCATTGTGGTAATCTGCCCCACCAGGTGATGTGACCAAACTAGGTGCCCGCTTCGCGACTAAGCCCAGAATCTGGTTCCAGGACCCTGGGTGGGGTCTTGCGCACTACCCGAGTTACGACCTCCAGAGAATGTGCAGCAGTTGTGCCTGTGCTGGCTTATATGCATGCATGCAAGCATGCGGTCCCTGCCAGGCACTCGAGCACGACTGGGTTTGCCACCCCCCCGCCCACAAAGGGTACACATCGCTAGGGCACAAGGGATACACACCGTTAGGCGAAGGGCTCTTCCTTCCTCTGCATCCTCTGCCCTTTCCTTCCGATAAACACTGTTCAGATCTGCTCAAACAGGGCGACCGTGTGGATGCATGCATGCATGCATGCATTGCGTGCGTGGTGTAGATACCTAAACATATCTATGCGGCAGCCCTCTCAAGGTTCAGAACCCCTCAATACCTTCCACTGCTGCCGATGCCATCCACACCGCCGCCACAGCCACGGACGCCGCCCCCCCTGGCGTGATGCATGCAGAGCCCCCGACACCGCCAGTGTGACACCAAGCCCCACCGTTACCCCCCACCGCCGCCAGCTCTCCACACCTCCTCAAACACGCAGTAGCATGCGTGGGCCGCAACCTAGCCAAAACAAGTGTGTGTAGCCCTTCACCAGCTGAAGATACCCCCCACCCCAGCAACATACCCTCCACACCTCCACGCCCCCACACCCACCACCCGCCACTATCAGCAGCATATCACCAGCAGAGCACGCGAGGGCGGGGCGAGGCAGGCTTCGCAGCGGCTGGCAACCCCATCGGCAAGAAATCCTAGGGTGGGGGTTCAAAACCCCCCTAGGGTGAGGCCAAATCCCTTGGGTGTGAAGCATGGGCCCCAGGGAATGGCAGTTTGGCGAGCTGCAGCACGTACCCGCCACCGATGAGGCAGGTAGGCAGGCAAAGCCCTAGTGATACCCTAGCAAAACCCCTAGCTGTAGCCTGGTGCAAGTGGGGCATGTGCTGCAGTACATACCCGCCACTGGTGGAGCTGGTGGGCAGGCAAAACCCTGTTAAAACCCCTTGCACAGAACCGTAGAAGAAAGCCCCAGCGAATACCCAGGTGCAACCCTATGCGCAGTAAACCCCTAAACCCTAATGCAGGTGTGTGGCTGTCGTGCACGCAGACACGCGCACCCTTCCCAGTACACTACACTGCTACCCCCGCCTAGAGGGCGGCGCCCTCCCTGCCCCCACTCCACCATATGACCTATTTGGCCAATGGTGCACTGCAAGCAATCAAACCGTGGGCACCACCACCGCCGTCTCCTGCCCCCTTGGGCGGGGATTTAAACCATTGCAATTGCTGTTAGCAGTCCCAGAAACACGCATTTGCCCTACATGCCCTGCGGCCTTTAGGGTTTTGGGTTGGCCCATGCTAACACGCTCACCCTTCCCAGTACACTACTATTCCTGTCTGCGTACTCACACAACCCAGTCTCCACATGTGTATACGTCCCTCCTACAGGTGGGGGTTGACAGGATTCATAATGCACCGCCTGACATGTTGCACAGGGGCAGCACACACATATATAGAGAAAAAAGATCCAGCTCGAGAATAAAACCACAAGAATCTCACTTCCCCCCCTTGTGCTGCAGTCCTGGAGCTGGAGGAATATTACTGCGCATCAATTCCTCCCCAGCAGGCCTCCGCCCTGGTAAAGAAGCTGGGCCCCCTCCTCCCCCTTCCTAAGGGGCTCAACCACGTGAAGAGAATACGGAAAATCAAAGGGGAGAAAACACCCCCCACCCCCGACACCCTTCAAGTGCTGCTGTGCTCGGTGGAGTGGGGGGTGGGGGGTGGGGGGGTGGGGGGCGGCGACGAGGGGAGGGAGGGGGAGGCGGTGGGAGAGGGGGAGGAGGGGTTTCCTCCCCTTGGGTTTCCTGCTGCAGTATCCACCTTGCTAGGGGAGATGCAGAGCGAGGTGGTGCGGGTGCAGGTGGGTGTGTGGGGCCTATGCATGTGATCTCTGTTACAATCAGTAGCACTTACCTTACCCACTTCGTTACAAATACCTACAGAATCAGCCTTGCTGTCTGCTATCTATTTGCTCCCTCAAACACCCATATATATGCATTTCGCGTAAGTGCACTATTTCATTTCAATTTATTTTCGCTTTTTGGTGGTGCCACCACACTATCAACTCCCTCCCCCCATTCCTCAGGTCCCCATCACCCCCCCTGAAAACCGTGCCCAGTGGGCAGCGTGGAACGACATCTGGCCAATATCATGGAAACCCCCCGACAAAGACCCTAAGAAAAACCCTAATCCCCTGAACCCCGCTGAGCTGGCGATGGTCTCCCGCCACATGGCACAGGCAATGGAGCTGGCATTTGGGCCCCCCCGGCGGGGTCGGGTGTGCAATGCGGCGCTCATTGTGGACCCCGCCACAGGTGGGGAGTATGGTGGTGGCGGTGGGAAGTGACGGTGGCGGTGGCAGTTGTGTGGTGGTGATGGAGGGGAGATGGTATCTCAGGGTTCAGGGTTTAGGGTCTCAGGGTGGCTGGCTAGTCCCTCTGTATGGGGAGGGGATCCATCATCCATTAACAGATGATGCATGTAGGTCCAGCCCCAGGCAGCAGCGGAAGCCCCCAAAGGGTTGCTCCTTTGTTGTGCAACTACCCCTTCAATGCTGGTTCAAACATCATTGATCATGCACACCCCAACCCACACTCATCCACTATGCAACGGCGACCCACTCACCCACAACAACACCAACACCATCGCCATGCGATCACTCTCCACCCACACCACCACCTCACCCACGTCGCAGGCGAGGTTGTGGGCAGCGGGTGCGACGAAACCCCCACCCACCCCCTGCGCCATGCGGTGGTGGTGGCTGTGGAAGCGGTAGCTGAGAGGGACCGCAGGCTATGGCCCAAGGGGGAGCAAGACAACGGTAGGGTCTCCAACATTCCATTTTGTTTGTAGGGGGGTTTCACTGTGGTCCAGGATTAGGCCAGTGGAGCGTGTAGGGGTCATCCATTTGTTTTGGTGTTTTGCGGCCTAGGGTTTGGTTAGGGTTTTCGTTGTGGCTGTGGAGACGGTGGCTGACAGTTACTGCAGGCTGTTGTCTAGGGGGGAGCCAGACAGCGATAGGGTTGTAGGGTTTAGGGTTTTACCTGTGGTGCAGGATTAGGCCAGCGTCGTTTTGCAGTGGAGTATGTAAAGGTTTTGCGTTTTGCGTCTAGGGTTTGGTCAGGGTTTTGGACATCACTTCACACCTTTTGGGATACAATGCAGGGGGCGATGCAGGAGGGGAGGGGAGCGCCAAGCGCGCGCGCACCGCCCTGCATCAGGATGTGGCGGGGCCAGGGGGGGACTGCTGCGAGGGGGGCGCAGGGGAGGAAAGGGCGGTCGCAGCCGGTTCCAAGTACGTGTGTATTCAACACCTGTGGGTAGTGGTGCACTCCAACTTGCCTGCTCCCTATCTGTCATGTACTCCCGGTGGTGGTGGTGGTGGTGGTGGTAGTGGTGGGGATTCCCACTGCCCGCAGAAGTTCTCTCTACCTCTTAAGACAGCATGGCAACAACCCCCATACGGCCTCTACATGGGCATCCTACACGCCCAGTGTGGCGCCACGCCTCTCCCCCACACCCACACCCTATCCCCCCCCTCCGTAGGCCCTACTTGTGCACGGGGTATGATGCCTACCTTGCTCGGGAGCCCTGCACCATGTGCGCCATGGCGTTGGTGCACTCCCGTGCCTGCCGCCTGTTCTACTGCCTGCCGGATAGCGCCCGAGGGGCCGCGGGCGGGTGGACCCGCCTCATGGCGCAGGGCACACTTAACCACCACTACCTGGTATACCGGCTACCACTGGGGGGGGGTGGGGAGGTAAAGGGTGTGGTTGAGGAGGAGCAGTAGGATGTACCCAGGTGTAGTGGTTTTTTTCTTTTCTTGAGTTGTGATGCTGGTAGAGTGCCTGCAACACAGCGCCCGTGGGGTGGCGGTGGGTGGACCCTGTTGGTGGTTGCCGCTGGTTGGGGGTGGGGAGGGGGAGGGGGAGGGGGATTCTAGCCGGCCAGGAGAGGGGTTGGACCCCGTGGGTGGGTGCCGATGGGGTGATAGGGATAGGGATGGGATGTAGGGCACCGGGCGTGGCGCCGCTCAACCACCAATACCTGGTGTATCGGCCACCTCTGGTGGGGTCTAAACAACATACCATACCTCACAGTGCTTACTATGGTTGGGAGTGTCGTTGGACATTACAGGCAGCAACATGGCGACAAGTCTTGGACTGGAACGCCATGCACCAGGTCCTGAAAAATATCTGTAAGAACTGAATGGTGGTGTGCAATCGCGTGCAGCATTTCGCATTGCTGTTGCCTGAAGGTGCCCTTTATGCACCACCCGTCATCGTAGCCAAGTATGAATTATGTACATTTTTTTTTGCAATTTTGCAGCTTACTCTTAATGTTGCGGCAGTGCTGGATGTTCATCCCAATAATCCATGTTTTAAAAACATATTAAACGTTGCATTTTCGGAAACCCTTATTAAGGGCTTTTAGAAAGGGCGGCCCCACCTCACACCAGATAACTACATGTTATAACCCATCAAAGCCTACTTGCAACGTTCCGCCCTGCACTACAAACTCAGTGTCTGCCACTTATTCGCCAATTATGACGAACCTACTGCACCCGCAATACGCTGTGGATAACGATGGCTGTTAATCAGTAACGCTGACTCAGCCGCTGAAGTAGAAAGTGCGAGGAAGGAGGTAAAGCAAGTGCTCGTAACTGCCCGTTGGGAACATGCAGGTGAGCCTCAGTTTGATGTTGGAGTGTGGCGTGGCGACGGGTAGCACCGGCGGGTCTGCACCACACGTTGGCAGAAATTGCTAGCAATTGGTTATGCATGCATGCTGATGGGATGCAATCTTTTTCGCCTCTGGCTGCTGGTTTGCTACACTGCCTTCCGTCCTTGATAGACAGCACGGTTTTCAAGATAAGCTGCATTCTCACCTGCCGCTTTGAGAAGGTATCTCTCCTAGCACAATCCTTTTTGTTTTCCACGGGATCACCTGGGTAGTAGCCGAGGAACCAGTTGAGCAGTGGGCACTGTTCGGTACCTTCAGATAACGGCCTGGTTCCTCAGTCCGGCGTTCAACCCTGCTGGATGCAGCGTTCAGCGCAGACAAACAAGTAGCTCTTGCCAGGTTGGGTAGGACGGTAGGTTGTAGGTGCCATCGGCAGTGCAGCCAGGTCAGCAGCGGTCACCCTTGCACAGCTTGCGGCAGCTGATGCCTTGATATATTTTTCCTTGTTATATCTTTCCATCCTTAGGGGCCGGCATGGGCCTGGACACCCCGCAGACCATGACCCCGGCATTTTTGTAGGCACAAAGCATGAAACACCAAGCTTGTCATGCCAGCCTAGCAAGAAGACGTAGAAGTTGACTGTTGAGAACACTCTCACGGTCAAGTCCCTGCTGTCGTTGGACCTTAATTGCCAATGAGGGCCCAGTGGCAGCAAGGTCTTGACCCTGGGTGTGTCCCCAACACTCGACATCAACGCCTTTCTGCTAGGATGGCACAACAAAAGCATTGGCAACGTTGTGAATTGCTGCCATTGGGTAGTATCTACAGTATGAGCCGGTCTGCCCACGTGTTATTTCCTCTGGTGTGGTGATGAATCCTCTTTAGTCAATTGGTAGTTGACAAGTTACAGTGAAGGTTAGCAGTCAGCCTTGCCCAAGCGGCGACGCGCAGCCCGTCCCTGACACTGCCTGGCACTGTGTCTACCACCTGTGGCCGTGCCTGTTCTGAGGCACACCCCTATCCCCGCTGTGTGTGATCTGAAATCCCTAATCCCCACTGTGCAGGGTCCCTATCCCCCTCTGCAAATGGCTGCAGCTGGAGTGCGAGCCTACAGGGAGGTACTGCGCACACTCCACGCCAAGGCAAACAACCTGGACTTGCGGGCGCCGGCACAGGGAGAGGAGGCGGTGAGGCAGTGATACCCTTACCAAACCCTTGCCAACTGTAACCAACATGCTGACCGCACCGTGCGGCAAATTACGCCACGCCCATACCGGACCCTAACCAGACCCTGTCATGGCTTCCATGCGCCTGCGTGCCAAGGCAAGCAACCTTGCAGTTGGGAGCATTGATACAATGGGAGGAGGCGGGGAAACATTAAACTTAACCCACTGCATACCATTACCCATGAAACTCGCCAACCCAAAACATTAAAACCCACCACCCCTACCACAGGCCATGGCGGAACGGCTGGTTGCCGCCGCCCGTGCCCGGATGCAGCGCGCTGTGGCTCGCAACCGCGCCCGTGCAGCCCGCATCGACCCGCGCAGGGCGGTGGCGAAGGCCAGGTGGCGGATGCGTGGGGCTCGGGAAGCGCTGGGGGTGCGGCTGCGATTGGCGCTGGGGGCGGTCAAGGTGGGTGGTGGGTGGTGGGTGGTGGGGGGGAACGTGATCAGCCCTAGGGTGGGGAGTTTTTTTTTTGTGTGTGTGTGTGTGGTCTAGATGATTTGGGGAGCGGTGGTGAAGAGGTTGTGGGCATTGATTGACCCCCACATAATACGCTGCACCAGCCCCCTACTCACCGCAACCATACAACCATCCCCGTGCCCACCACTTCACCCAAGCTTCACCCAAGCCACATGCACATCCATTGCATGATGTGCCTCAAATCACCCCTACCCCCCACTCTCACAGGCACGCCACGTAGACCTCAACCCCATGGACGCTGCACGTGCACAGTCAGGGTCAGCCGCATCCACCTCCGCACCCACAGCCACCCCCACAGCCACACCCACAGCAGCAACAGCGACCACTGCTGACCTCCAATCGCTGTATGGGCAAGACGGGCTGGGCAGGGTGAGTGGCGTGTAGGGTTTAAGGCTGAGGGTTTCAAGTGTTATGGTCTAGTGGGGTGCTGCTAGAGTGTGACAGTGCATCCTCGTGTTTAGAGCTATCTGGCGCCTGCTGTGCCCATTGCCCTTTCATTTGTTGGTGCTATTGTTCAGGGCAGACCGTTTTCCATCATGACATTTGCAAAGGGTTTGCTGCAAACTAGAGCCTGGCAATTCTTGAGTTTCCATCTTAGGCAACTTCCCGAGGGACTAGGCTGTGGCTCACCCCACCCACCCAACCAACCAACACACCCCCACCCGCAGGCGCTGGTGATCGCAGCCGTGGGCCTGGCCTCGCGCCTCTTCCTCACCACCCTCTCCACCACCACCACCACGGGGGGCCACCACCTGGCAGCCGCACTCGACCGCCCACCCGGCACCCCCTTGATCACGGTATCCAATCACGTGGCAGCGCTGGATGACCCTATGGTGGCGGCTGCGATAGTGCCGCTGGGGACCCTGCTGCATCCCGACAGGGTGCGGTGGACGCTGTGCGCCTCCGATCGGTGCTTCAAGCATGCGGCTGTGGCGGGTTTTTTCAGGGCGGCAAAGGTGGGTGGCTGGGTTGCGGTGGGTGTGGTGGTGGTGGTGATTTTTAGTGGGAAGCTGGGGGTGGTGGGGATCGTGATAGTGCCGCTGGGGACGCTGCTCCATGCCGACAGGGTGCGGTGGATGCTGTGCGCTTCAGATCGGTGCTTCAAGCACGCGGCTGTGGCGGATTTTTTCAGGGCGGCCAAGATGGGTGGGTGGTGTGGGTGGCAGGGAGTGTCTAGTATGGGATGTGGGTGTGGGGTGGCATCGGCTTCCATGGTACTGCTAGGCACGTCGGTCCACCCTGTGAGGGGCATGGGCGCCGTCTGCATGGATTGTTGCCCCAATCCCCGCTGCATACCACACACACGCACCTCCCTCCCCTCACCCCCCTGCCCCATCCCCCCAGACCCTGCCACTTGAGCGCGGTGCGGGCCTGACACAACCAGGGCTTGTGGCAGCGGAATCCCGCCTTCGCAAGGGGGAGTGGGTACACATATTCCCAGAGGGGACGCGGTCAAGGGATGGCAAGCTGGGGAGGGTGCGGAGGGGGGTGGGGCGGCTGGTGGCTGCCTGCGATACCCCGCCGGTGGTGGTGCCATGGGTGCACGCGGGGATGGAGGAGGTGTTCCCAAGGTGGGTGGGTGGGATGGGGTAGAAACCCCAGTGAAACCCTTGTGAACCCTAGTGACCAGCCTGATGAAACGCTGTGGGATTTTATGGTGAATTCTAGTGGAAAGTCTGGCAAAAGCAATGTAGAAAAGCCATTTAAATTGCTCTATTTGGTGTTCTGGGTGCAGACAAGTAGGAAAGGCTTACACCTGAAGGTTGGCCTTTGAATCACCCCACTGCACACCTAGCAATGTCAACCTGGCCCTACATCCTGTTGCACCACCACGTACCATGTGACACCCCCACCCCCGCACCCCAAACCCCTGCGGGTGGAGGACCCTAGTCTTAAACCCCACCAATGCCAACGTGGCCACACCTTTACTCGTTTACGCTACAACTTCTCCACATCACCATTCTACACCCTGTAACCCCCCTCTACCCCCATTCTCCCGTAGGGGCGCCGTGCTCCCCCGCCCCGGCCACCACCTGCGTGTGGCTGTTGGGCCCCCCGTGCCAGTGGCCGACCTGCTGGATGCTGCCAGGAGTGGGGGGTGGGGGGAGGAGCGGCTGTACGCGGAGGTGGCGGAGAGGGTGGGGCGCGCGCTGCACACGCTGCAGGTGGGGTTGTAGGGTTTCAAGAGGGCTGCTGCGAAGGGCAGGGGTGGTAAACCATATCAAGGGGTTCAAAACTTTGCAACTCTGCAAACCCCATGGGCCTCACTTTGGAAGATTGCTGCCCTGTTCCTGACCATGCGTGTTTGGGGCTAAGGGTTTTAGGGTTATCTCATTGTCCCTGACAACACCTGTTGCCATCCCGCCACTGACCCCCCCCCCCACCTTCCCCATTGCAGGCCCAACTCTTGTCTGGTGATGCCGAGCTGGTAGACTACCCCTACCCGTACCCTGGTGCAGAGGAGGGGGACGCGCTGCTGCCGCTCATAGGTGCGGAACCCTAGCATGGACCCTAGAACCCTACTTTTAAGCCCTAACCAGCCCCTGTCCGGTGACGTACCTGGGTAGTCAGCGGCAGGTGCCCCCGCCGGCTCTGCCCAAGGAGGCACGCCCAATACCTTACACAGGTACATGCCATGTGATGCGCATGCACCCACTCGCCACCACGCCCACATTGCATCATACACGTACTGCGATTTTTGATCCACTTCCTTACCCCCACTTTCTACTGCAGACGACGACCTGGGCCCCGCCCCCACCCGCTGGCCATCCCCCACTCGTCTGGCCACCACCCTCAACAACACACTATGGCCGACCACTGCGGCGGCGGCGGCTGTGGCATGGCGGCCCCAACCCCCCACCGCAGGTCCGCTCCCCACCCACCCCACCTGGGATGGCGCGGCCGCCTCCGGTGCGGAGATGGGTGGGGTGCGGCTGGCGATGGGGATGTTGAGGTGCGGGTGGTGGTGGTGGTGGTGGTGGTGGGGTGTTTTTGAGTACAGTACATGTAATGGGTACGGGTGGGGATTTTAGCAGTGCGGAGCTGGAATGCATTTTTGTAGCAGGAACATGGCCTGCACGCGCATGATACAGGGTGTAGATCGCAAGGTGGGGGGTTTGTGTCCAAGGATTGCAGAGTTCGCACATCAAGCCTGCATCGATCAGCAGTGCTGCTAGTTTCACAGGCATTCTGCACACACGTTGGCCCGACTGGGGCTCCTTCATGGATGTTGAGACGTGCTTGCAGGGGCTTAGGCCTTAAGCTTAGGGCGTGCCGTACCCCAGATGGGGCACGGGTTATACCAAAGTTACGCCCCGCTCAACTGCATTCTGATTGTGCGAGGGGTGGTGCAGGGGCAAGATGGCGAACCTCAAGCAGCAGCTCAAGTCCTCGCTGACCTCCCCTGCACTAATCTCTCCTGTCACACCCCTGGTGACATCGTCCTCAGTGGACCTGATCAAGAACATGGCCGATTACTCGCGTGCCCGCGTGCGCCACCTCAGCGAGATGATGGCACTGGCGTGATGGCAAGTGACCCATTCCTGGCGTGCCCGCATGCGGCACTTCTGTGGCGCTGATAGTGTGTAAAGAACACACTACCTCAGCACATATTCAATTGTGCCGTCAGAAGGAGCAGCACCTTGCGATGGATTGCCCTCTCCCCACCCCTCTTAAGCCCACCCACTTCACCCCCCTACCCCTCGCCCCATTGGTGCTTATATTTTCTTGGAGGAGCGTGTTGTCCACACTTCCCTACGGGAGGAACGGGGGATTTTGCTGATTTTGGACTTGGTTATATGCTGTTTAGTGTTTTTATATGTTCTAATGCTGCACAGTTAGGCGAGATGCACCTTGCTGAGTGTTAGAGCGGGAATTGAGGGTGTGCAGCATCTAAGCAACTAGCAGGGGCGCATGCTTTGTGGGCAGGCATAGGGCCCTGCACAGGCACAGGCGTGTTTTCCTTGCTTGGGTGTCCAAGTTTTGGATTAGTTTGAGAGGGTTGGTTGTTAAGCAACCTACTTCAGACCCGCTCAGAGTTTTTTAGGACAAATTTTCAACGTATGCGAGGCAGCACAGCCAAACGCAACGTCCAGTGATGGCGTGCAAAGCTCGCCAGGTTCCAGTTTTCCATCCAAAATTTGCTGCTTGTTATCCGACGCTTTGGTTTCCCTTGCTTTGTGCTGCCTCAGTTTTCCCTCAGTTTAATACTGTACAAGTCACAGGCAAGACAGCTTGCATATGCGCACACCCCGCAGGTAATCTTGTGTTGTCCCCCATTGCATAATTGGACATCACACAGCCTGCCACCAACAAGTGAGATATCCATATAGTTTGATGTATGAAACCATAAAGTGTAATAATGGCGTCATGGTCTCAGACTGGATAGGGTATACAGGGAGTGTGCTGCACGCCTAGCTATCCTACTTCGCCAGTGTGCACAAGGGCATGCCACATGGGCCACACTCGCCATGCATGGCTCCAGCCCGTATCATTGTAGCTTGGGACTGTACATACATATGCTGGGAGAAGTGGTCCTCTATCAATTGCTCACCCTGTATTGTACAGACAGTGTCTGCAACACACTCGGCATTCCATGCCCAAGGTAGCAACAAGATCCAATAGTGTAGTGGCCATGCCGCTGTGGGTTACACACTGCCTGTGGGTTTTTGTTCTTTGAACCTGTCCTTGCTTCAGAACCAGGTTCTAGCTAGGAAAAGTACTTCCCCTGATGGCTGTCGCTGTGGTGACCCTAAGTCACTAATGAGGCATGAGCAAGGCATGAAAGAAGATATACGGTAATCCAACACCCAGGTCAGAAAGTGTTCTTATTTGAAAACTGTTTTGATTCAAGACCAGGTTCTAGCTAGGAAATGTACCCCCCTGATGGCCCCAGCTGAGGTGACCTTTTGGTCACCATTGAGGCATGAGCAAGGCATGAAAGGAGTTTTCATCGAACACCCTGTCCAGAAGGTGCTGAGTCACTGGCACCACTCACAGCCAAGGGGTGGAGTTGTGGCTTGTGGTGGCTGGGCAGCTGCTGCAGGCCCAAAACGCTGCAGCCTATGGACGCCCTTCATTTGTGATCTGATGTGACAAGGCAGCGTGCCAGGCGTGTGCCTTGCGTGCGCCGCGGGTGAAAAAGCTGCCCTGTCAGCGGAAAAGTGGGCTGGCCATATGTGGAATGTGACCTTTTCGCTCTTTTCACGTCCTCGTTGGGGTGGAATGTGAGGTTAATCCTCCCCTTGAACTCGATTAACTGCGGGGCAGGGGGTGGATAATCGCTGATGTGGCAGGTGATTATTGGGCGGTGAAAGCCAGGGAAGATCCTGGCTGTGCCACGTTGCAGGGAATCGCGCGCACCGTTTTCAAAATTCAAAAAAAAGGGTGCGGGCGGGACCGAAACGTGTCCAGCCGCCCAGTTTAAATTTCACGCGCACCTGTTTGGACCTCCCACGCCAACTTGCGTCCACCTTGTAAGGCGGCTTCCTTATGCACATTGCCACCATTACCCACCCAAGATCGTCGATCCCAACTCGTTCCTTGCTTCTGTGCCGGTTGATCCGCTTTGCTGCGCCTGTTTGCCGTGTTGTTCCCCCTGCACGTTCGTGGGTGCTGGAGGCTTGTGTGGCCATTGCGCGACCTGCATTGCTAGATATTTCTCGATTGCTCCTACATCCACTACAACGGGTTGTAACGGTAGACTCATTCTGCCGATTCCCAGCCATGGCGCTGTCATTTGAGAAGAAAGCGAGGAAAATGGGGAGCAAGGCCGAGCAGTGTGGCGAGAGCATGTGCAGCTACCTGAGCCTAGCCCCAATTCGCACCAGGTCGCCAGTGAGGTACGGTATATGCCACCAGATGCTTCCATCTCTTCGCGGGAAACCCACCCTTCGCCGCACTCGGCGGCCCAATTGGTTTCCTGGCCAGATTCCAAGATGCTGCCTGTCTTTTTCCAAGGTCCTTGTCAGCCCAGGGTTCAAACGCTTGTACCTGAGAGCATGCTGGGCGTGCAACGCTAGCTAGGTAGTAGGTGCGCGTAGTTGGGCAACGATCCGGTAGGATCGCGTTCCTCTTCCTGTTTAGCAGTCCCTTGTGGGTTTTGCACAGTGTTTGTGGTTTTTTTAAACGGGAGATGGCCAGAAAGTGGCCCTGGCCACATTGCACGCTGGGTACCCCAATGCGTCAGGTATCCTCCACGCCAACCCACATCACTCTCCGTTCCCTTGCTGCCATGCACTACTGGAACGTTTCAGTGGGTAATCTGGCTGTCTAGCTCGCTTTTTCTTCGCCAATGCGCCTGTTTTTGGCTCACACACGTGTCCCATGGCGTGGTACCGGACATGGGGTGCATGGGTGCATTGCCTGAGTAATCCACAACCCGTGAACCCAAATGCCCAGTACCCCTATCCCAACACGGGAATGTCAGCTGCTTGGTTTCCTTTTCCTGTCTTTAATTCGTTGGACTAGTTTCTTTGACAGCCCCGTTCGTATGGGCCACTTTTGGCCGCTGTGCGCAATGGGGCGCGATGGTGCCATCCCGATGCCAATTGCCCACCTCTACCCTTGACATGCAAGCCCAACTCTCAGGCCTAGTCCATTGCCTCGAAGGCGCACACTGCCTTTTCTTCGAATTTGATCGAGTTTGGTCGGCTTGAGCAAAGTGACGTGGTTTGTGGGCTGACTAGTCATGACTCGCCTCGCATGCCTTGGGACCCAAAAGTCACATGCGACAATGGATTCGTCAGGGGACGATGCGAGCGTCGTTCGCGCCGTTGTCTTTGCCCAATGCGTGGCTGGAGGCTCACCCGTCTGTCCCTGGGCCTCGGGTTGAGCTGTCCAGCTTGGGATATGGTTTCCGTGGTTGGAGGTTGTAGGAGGGTCTAGCGGGCCAGGCGCCTGCACTTTTTCCCAGCGGCCCCCGAAAAGTTTTTCCGCGCGCACCGTCGAACCTTCGCCTCGCCCACGCTTTTGCCTAGGCCTATTGTACTGCGAGAAGGTAGTTGTGTTAAGCTCGATACCTTTCCACCAGGCCCGTCTGAGATGCCGCCCACTTGGCCACCGTGCCGCCCCTTATCCGGGTACCCACCCCTTGTGCCACCACCATGACGCATGCTTGTTACGCCACTCCCGTCTAAACCGTGCCCACCCTAGTCTGTGCAACCCTGGTCCCAAACCCCAAGTGCCCATAACCCTACAGAAGGGTGTGCACCTACCCGCCACACCCCACTCACTCCTTCCTCTCACCACCCCCCACCCCCCTCCCCACAGCAACGAGCGCCGGGTGCCCTCCTCCCCCTCCCCCTCGTGCGACTCGGACCACCACCACCACCACCACCACCACCTCCCCTGCACGGTCTCCGAGGACTCCCCCTCCGACCACCACCACCACGACTCCCCCCTTGAGTGCGACACACCCACCTCCGCCAACGCCACTTCGTGCTTCACCCCCAACAACCGCCCACCGGTGGTCGCCCCCCTTGCCCCCAAGAAAAGGCCCTTTGTGGATGAGCTGGCTTGGGAGCAGGTGGTGATTGGGGAGCAGAGCAAGGAGATCTGCCTGCTGCAGACCCAGCTGCACCGCTCACGGTAGGGTGTAGGGCTAGGGTAGATAGCTAGGGGTTAGGGTAAGGGTATTGTTTAGGGTGAGCAGAGCAAGGAGGTCTGCCTGCTGCAAACCCAGCGGCACAGCACACCCACACATCCCACTTCACACCCTTACCCTTACCCACACCCTTACTCTTTACCCGCGCCGTCTGCCGCCGCCCTCGACCCCCCCCCCTCACACCTCCCCTTCCCCTCGCAGCGCACACCCACCTACACGTCCCACTCACACCCTTACCCTTTCCCCCGGCGTATCCTCACACATCCCCTCCCTCCCGCAGCGCGCACCTCGCCCGCACCCAGGCCTGGGGCCAGCAGGCAAGGGACCAGGCCAAGCGCCTCAAGGTGGAAAACAGCATGAAGGACAGGGAGATCCAACACCTGCGGGAGTATATTAGCATGATGGAGAGGGCACCGGCACCCAGCAGCACGCCACAGCATGCCCCGGCATCCCACAACCCTAGGACACCCTAGGGCGGGACCCTAAACCCTAGAGTCTGGGCGGTGGGAGGATGGTTATGACGTGAGGGACGGGGGGGAGACGGTGTTGCGCACGCGTTGGGCCTGCGCGCATTGTTGGCATTCTTAGGGCGACTTGCCTTTCCTGTGGCTGGTGCATGGCAGTCGGGACATACCCTTACCAGGGGTTCCTGGCTCGCCATCGCTGGCGCAGGGGGGTTTCGTTGCTCATTTTGGTGCGATTCTGCACACACGATTGGAGAGCATCAGGGGGAAACCATTTGTGCTGGGGAGGGGCACTGGGGCCGGGGGCCAATTTGGGCATGGGACAGAAATGCCTTTGATTTTGAGGGTGACACAGAAATGCAGTGAGGTGGATGTATGGGACAGTGCGCTGCAATGGGCAGCGGGGTTCCAGCCAGAGAAGCAATTGTTAGTGCCAGTATTGTTGTATCGTGATTCTTGAGTAGGGCTCCCAGGGGAGTTTGCACAGCGCGTGCAAATATAGGCGGGCTTTGATGTGGACGTATGCGTGTAGGGGTTGTGGATTTTGCTTTGGTTGTGATTCATATATTTTAAAAACGGAAGCCTGTGATAAGCAGTGGATGATTAAATGCTGGGTTGATTCTATGCCGGACTTCTTGAGGCGGCGGGTTTTGCGACGGATTGTTGCGTGTCAGTCTAGTTTGGGCTATCTGATGTGTGATTTGACGCGGCGCGTCGTGCAGTGTTGGTGGGTGGGTGGGTGATTCGTTCCCGCAAGGGGTGGTATGCAAGGGCAGGGTGATTTACTACAAGTGCTGTGTGCCCATGTGGGGCAGATTGGTTCAAAGTACAAGTGATTTTTCAGGGGAGTGGCTTCCAGGGTTTTGCCCCGGATTTTTGTGCCATTGTTTGGTGATTTTAGAAACAGAAACAGGTTTTAAGATGTAGATATTTAAGGGCTGTGGTTTCAGTCAGCTGTATGCCCAACAGAACTGTCCTGTGTTAGCAAGATTTACGAGGTTTAGCAAAGCGGTTGTGTGTGTGGTTCGTGCAGCGGTTTGTGCGCTGTCCACATGTGTATACTTTTCCCGTGCTTGGGGTGTGATAGGGCCCTGTTGGCAACACCACACCCACGTTGTTCCCCGCTCCAAAAGCATCGACTCCTTTGGAGTGTTTTCCCCAAACTGCTCTGACAGTCACAGTTACAGTTCAGCAGCTCTGATACAGAAGTCGCTCAGCACACCACTTTAAGAGTGCTGAGTAATTACTAGGTCATTATCGTATAGATAGACCACTTACTAGACAACCTGGGCTCGTAAGCATACGTCCCCATTTTTTTCTTTCCCCTACTACTGCTGCGCAATTTTTAAGCGCTTAGAAAAGCCCCTTTTAATGAAAACTAGCTGAAATTTTGTACTTGTCCAGGCTAGGGTAATTGTTATACCTACGACTCGTAGTACGGGTTAGAACTAGAATAATTCAGAGTGCTTGCAAGACTTTGCCTTGCATTATGTACCGCCCAGTGCAGCAGCCTTGTTCTTGCCTAGCAGGCTCGGCGCCGCACAGTGCACATTTTTCTAGTGCACCCAGGACTGACAGTGTGTGGTATGGGACTTAGTTGCAGCTACAAGTGCAGCGCGCATACCGTTCGTTGTGTTCCAACCGCCTTTGACATCAGATGCCATTGGTCATGCAGAAGCTGTGTGGGCCATATGCCCGCACACGCTGGGGGACCCCTGAATACGCGTGCCGCACGCTGTGCTGTCAACACCATCCCGTGTAAGTTTACGTGACTACCGCCGCCTCAAGTAACAAGCCAGCTTCAAAATTTGATGCCACCTTTTGCGTGTGCAGCAGAGTCTGACCTTGATGGGCGATAGGCCTCCAACTTAAGTTGACAGTGTGCATGACTCTGGCCACACTGAAGTGCCAATGCCAATGGCATGCTGGCAAATGAAAACAAATCAGTTTAATAAATCACATAAATTTAAAATGTCTTTATTTTTCCTCCTTTTCCTCCTGGCCATACGTTTTCCGCGTGAGGGTGCATGCATCAGCCCACTGGGCTCATATATATGCAAACAACCCACCCCTCCCTGCAAGCCCACGAACACTCACGATCCAATTGCGTCATCACCACGCACTGGCCAGGTACATACCTCCCTTAGCATCGAACCCGCGCTACACCACACCAGGTGACCCATCCCACCCCAGCCCCAGCTAGCCATGGCAGCAATCTGCGGCACCATCGGTGCGGGGTGCAGCGCCCGGCCTGTGTTGAGGCCCCTACCCGCCGCCGGCCGCCTGCGCGTGCGTGCCTTCACCCCCCTCCCACTCAGGGCCTTCCCCAGCAGCAGGTGAGGGGCGGTGGTGGTGGGTGGTGGGTGCTATATGCATGGATATTACTAGGGCCAAAGTCCACCGACACCCGGGGAAGTAACCGACACAAATCCATCGCCAGGATACTGTTGGATTGCTTGCTAGGGGATATGTGCACCTGATTGGCTATGTTTGGCACCGAGATACCCACGCCACCGGGCAGGCATCGAACCGGGGACCTGCAGGATATAGCAGCGAGGAATTCGGTGCACGTGCTGCGGATGTGGGTGATCTAGGCCCTTTTCTAGGGTCGACCCGTATCGGTGGAGGCTTTTTTGGCGGTGTGAATACCCTGTGGCAAGGTTTTCCTCCTGCGAGGTGCTTGTGGGTGGGGTGGCGGTGGTGGTGGGTGTATTACTGTGTGTTTGGTGGGTGTGTGTGGGTGGTTGGGGGGGGTGTGCACTCTATCCGTATGCGTACTCGCCCCCTTTGTTTGGGGATTGGGGGTAGGGAGTTTAGAAGGGAGAATTGCGTTTCCCCATCATATGCATGCGCACAGTACCCGCCCCAACCCTTATGTATGTACCGACTGTATGCCAACCCTAAACCCTAAACCTGGTGAGAGTGCCCAGACCCTACAGGTCACATTAATCCCCCAGCCGTGCACCCTAAATAGGGTATCGATGGCCTGCCGTGACCCTATGTACCTGCGACACACACCCTGAGTGCTGCCTTTTCCCTCCCCGTTTTGCAGCATCTGCAGTGCCCCCCTGCAAGGAGTGCGTGCCCAATCAGGCAGCGGTGGGAGCCCGCAGTATGTGGAGGACACGAGCTTCAGGATAGAGAGGGTGCGTGCAAACTCTAAACCCTAAACCCTAAGTCCGCAGTATGTAGAGGACACTAGCTTCAGGATAGAGAGGGTGCGCGCCCTCTGACCCTAACCTAAACCCTAAGCCCTGACCCTAAGCCCTACATCCTAGTTGAGCTTCAGGATGGAGCGGGTGCGCACACCCTGCAGGTGCACACGCCAGCGTACATCTTTGTGTGGCAAACCTGGCTGGACCACAGCACGGCTGGGCGCCTGGTATACTTGTCAGATGTCTTCCGAAAGCAACATATAACCATGAATGCAGCTATGTGGTGGTTATTCGGTCCTGTCATGAACTCCACGAATTCATATATCAGGAATAATAGGATATTATTATAAATGCAGGACAGAACAGAACTAGAGGATAATTGCCCGCTTTTCATCGTTATCCAGGGTTCAAGTGCATGCGTTTTGGAAGTGTCGCGAGTCTCACAAATGCCCTCCCCTTCAGATTTCGTTTGGCTCCATCCTCACCCCCTTGGGCATCGGCCTCCTGGTGTATGGATTTGGGGCCTTCTTCCAGATATGGCCAGGTAATACCCTAGAACCTGAACCCTAAACCCTTGAATCTGGGCTTAACCCTTGTGATGTACGGATTTGGGGCCTTCTTCCAGATATGGCCAGGTAATATCGCAAAACCCCACACCCTCAACCCTGAACCCCATATGTGCATGGATATTAACCCCCACAACCAGGCGACCTGAACCCACAGTTGCCTGCTCTACACCTCCACCATATGCACAGAACACCGCAATTCCTTCCTGCCAAGCATCCCAGATTTCTTCGCATTTACACACACACACAACACACACACATCATCAGTCTGTGACCACTCTGCTCTTCGTGTACAGCGGCCCCATGATTGTGCTTTGATTGCATGCCGCATGCTGAGTTGTAGCCATGCAAACGCTACATGGCACTCAGCAACATTCAACTCATGCTGGTCTTTCTTAAAAGTCCAAATTGCCATGATCGCATAACATTCACCTCCCCCCCCTTCCCCTCCAGGTGGCGATGTCTCCTCCCTGCTCCTCATCTATGGCTTCCCAATCAGCGTGCTGGGCTTTGCGCTGTCCTATGCACAGCTGCGCCCCGTGCCATGCCGCACCACACCCACTGCACTGGCCCTCAGGGACACACAGGCCACCGACATCCAGAAGCAGGTAATTAATTTGCCGAAATGCACAAGAGAAGCATTGGGGATGTGTCTCTCTGCAGGAGCGATGCGTTCTTTGCCTTGCCAGGGGGACCAGCAAATCTGTCATTCACATGAGCACAAGGTTTCAGCGTCCAGGGTTTCAGCGTCCAGGGTTTAGTAGGGTTTTTGTCCTGGCGCGCCACACCCACCGCACGCAGGGACGTGAATCTGCGAGTGATGTGGCTCGGTTCCGCTACGGTGACACCCTGCCCTACCTCAACCCTCACCAAAACCCTACTAAATACCCTATAATTTCCTCCCCGCAGATTCGCGATGATGTGACCCGCTTCCGCTATGGTGATGAGCAGCATCTGGAGGAGGCCCTGCAGAGGGTTTTCCTGCTGGGGAGGGTACGTGCTAGGGTTTTGGATAGGGTTTTGGCTTAGGGTCTAGGATTGACGGTGACGAGCAGCAGTTAGAGGAGGCCCTGCAGAGGGGTTTCCAGCTGGGGAGGGTGGGTGTTTGGGTTTGGGGGTAGGGTTTCCTGCTGGGGAGGGTGTGTTCTGGGTTTCATGGTGATGGGCAGCGTTTGGTGGAAAACTCAAACCCTAAATTGTGGGTTCCTGCCTGCAGACCAAGGGTTGCGTTCAGGAGCTTGACCCTAAACCCTAAACCCTAACTTGTGGTTCCGGCCTGCAGCCAAAGGGTTTGCGGCGTCGCCTGACTGTAAACCCTAAACCTTAACTTGTGGTTTCCTGCCTGCAGCCCAAGGGTTTGCCGCGTCGCCTGACCCCCATCCTGGTGGGTGTGAGGGAGGAGGAGGTGGATGGGAAGTACGCGCTGGTAAGAGAAACGGGGAGGGAAGTGCAGGGGTCAAGGGAATTTATGTGGGGATACATCTCTGGGGAATGGGAGGGTATTTAGTTAGGGAGGGAACTGGTATGACACCATGGCACACATCGGTGTGGATCCTTAGGATTTTGGTGTTTGCTTTTCCTGCATAGGGAGGGAGGAGGAGGTGGACGGAAAGTACGCACTTTGATAAAGAAATGTAGCAAACCATGCCTCTATAACCACACCTATTGCAACATATGATGCCTCTAATCATTCGCCCCACAATCATCCTCCACTTCTGCGTGTCGTGCGCTGAACATCCCCCATTTTCCTCCCTGTTTCAGGTCCTCGAGTTCTCCACCAAGCCAGACCTGACCAAGGAGATGTGGGAGGAGAGGCTGCCCAAAATCACCTCATTTTTTGGCCCCGGGATCACCTCCCTATTGTGCCCCACCGATGCCGGCATGGATGTGGCGCTGGTGGCTGATGGGTCAGGGGAGGGGAGGGGTGGGGGTGAGCGGGGGGAGGTGCTTCCCCCACTCATGCCTGGTCTGAAGCCGAGGGTTAAGGCAGACTAGAGGGAGTTTTGCGTGGGTTTTGCTACACCCTAAAGAGGGTAGAGGGGGAGGAGGTGCTGCCAAATCATATGCCTAAGTTTTAGCCGAGGGTGAAGGCAGACTGGAGTGGGTGAGGTGGATGTTGCGGCCGGGGAGGACATCCACCACAGGGGGAGCGAGGGAGGATGGTGAGTTTTGCGGATGGAGGAGGGGGGCAGACGAGAGTGTTGTGGTGGTTTTTTTTGGAGATTTTACGGGGATGAGAGGGTGGGGAGTGGGACGGGATATGGCCCCTCTCAAGCCTGGGCCAGGCTTGAAGCCAAGCGTGCAGGCAGACTAAGGGTTGTGGGGTGTTTGGATACGTCGATTGGCTGGAGAGGGATGGCGGATTCCGAAGGAGGGTGAGGGAGGGAGAGTAAGGCTGCTACCTTCCCCATTTTGAGTGTTTTGGGGCAAGACCCTGTGCCGGTAAAAGATTTTGGGATGACATATTCTACAGACAGGTCCCAGTCTCACTGAATTGAGAGTGATTATCGTTCATTGCCAGATTCACTTGCCCAGAACAGTTTGTTAGTAACGTTTTATACTATATATACGAGAGTTTCGTTATGAAGACAACAGCGTTTTATGAGGCCCTGCAGGCAGGGGCGGAGAAGGGGATGTGGCGTGAAATTTGAACAGGGATGAATAAATTGTTGATTGGTGCAACAGCTAAGAGATGCGGGTTTGATTTTAACTCGATGGACTCTGTGCAATCGTTGAAGAATCATCAGATTCTGATGCGCTGCGTGGACGCGCCCCAAGGGGAGAGATCGCCTCCTTGAGGCTCGAGGCCCTCCCCTGGGGTTCCGTGCAAGTCATGACTACGGTATCGTCACCCGAGCTCGAGTTCAGTATGGTCAATCTGACGATTTTTATGTTGCGTAGAACGTCACTGACGGTGAACCGGCGGTGAACAAATTTGAATTGACAATCATCATGTGCACATCATGCCATTGTACTACGTGGCACTGCAGTGCACCTAGTTTGCTGCAAACCTGAATGCCATGACCAGCATGGCCCGGCGGCGCCAGCATGCTTCACAAATTGCATTGCATGTCAATAGCTACGTACTGCAATGCTATGATCATCAAAGTGTGGATTTTAAAGCTACAGATATTTCAGTATCAAAGTGGGCGCATATCTAAACTGGCAGCAGGTGGGTCCACACTGGAGGAAATTGTACTGATGCACAAAATTGTTCGCCTGCACTGCAGGCTGCTGCCGCTGCTGAGTAGCTGCTATTCAAAAACGATTTCTGCCAGTCAATGCAGCGCGCCCAAAGCTATTGCATTCCAGTACTGCATGCCATGGGCCAGGCGGAGGGAGGGCAGCAGGCGCGGAAGAACTGCATGCTGCAGCGGTGCGCGCTGCATGCTCAATCAGGTGCTGCACAGCAGGGGGCGCTGGCTCTGGCAGTAGGGAGGAGTGCGGCAGGTGGTAACCCTGGAGGGAGTGGTTCCTGAGCTCCAGCAAGGGTGGGCCACGAAAGCACAGGTGGCGCACCAAACGTGGACTGCAGCTTCCCCCCACAGCTGCCAAACCACCCGCCTCCCAGCTCTCGCTCAATGCCATGCACGTGCCCCGCTGCACTGACAACAGGCTGAATGCTGCCGCTGATCCCCACTGACAATCCACGCTGCTGATCCCCGCCGCCGCCGCCGTCGCCGCTCAATCGAAGCCCCTGTGTGTGTGCGCACGCGTCACCCACTGCAAATCCCCACTGCCTCTTCCGCATCCCCCTCGCCCCTCCGGCGGCCGCCGCCGCTCAATCAAAACCCCTGTGTATGTGCGCGCGCGTGACCCGCTGCAGCGCCTTGACGAACGCCGCTGTGCGCAGTGGCAGCCCCCTGTCTCGGTGCAGCTCCCAGATGCCTGTGAACGCGTCGGTCATCTTCCTGTCCAGGCGCTTGTTCACCTCCTCCTCCTCCCAGGTGAAATTCTGCGGGGGGCGGGGAACCGAAATCAATACGTGTAAAATGATGCCACTTGGGCATTTCAGTAACATCTGAAATCAACATGGTAAAAGGATGAACTTAGTTGAGTTCTTCCTCCTGTCAGGGTAGCTATTGAAATATAAAAAAATGAAGCAGTTCAACAAACAAAAAGCAACATGTTTTGCAGCCTAGCAAGCCTGCCGCCCAACCCCTCACATGCCCCTCCCTGCGAGCTTTGACCCAACTAAGTAAACATTAGACCCAACAAAGTAACCATTAAACCCAACCCAACAACCGGCCACCCCCTCGCGCATCCCCACCTGCAGGTTTTGGACCCACTCAAAGAAGGACACCGTCACGCCCCCCGCATTTGTGTAAATGTCAGGCAGCACGGTGATGCCCCGATCCCTCAGAATTGCGTCCCCGCCGGGCGTGGTGGGCCCGTTGGCCGCCTCAACCACAAATTTGCAGTCCAGTGCTGCAGCGTTGGCCTCTGTGATTACCCCACCGATAGCTGCCGGGACAAGCACGTCGCAGGGTACTGTGAGGATGTCCTCCTTGGGGATTGAGGTGCCTGGGGGTTGGGGGATTAGGAGGGGTTCAGCAGTCTGGGAGTGCATGTCTGGTGCTTGTATTGTGGTAGCGGGGTGAATGTGCGCGCCGAGCTGATATTAAATGCCAATTTGATTGATATAATGCAACGGCGTGATTGGATATTGGGTTTGATACCGTACTGGCAATAGAGGTTGGCCCCCCTCTGCAGAAAACAATTATAAAGCATGGTTTTCAGTTTAGCCCCAGGCAAATTTCAATTTTAAAGATTTCGCCCCACCTAAAACTTGGATTTACAAGGCAGCTTTGGCAGAGCTGCACTGCATCGAACGTCATTATGTAGCTTGTTGTGACACTCATTTCGCCACATTCCTGTCGCTTTTTTTCGAAATAGTGCTGGGTTACAGTTTACGAGAAAAGCATGCATGCGGAAAACGTTGCGCGGGACCACGACATGGGCAGTGAACTACAGTCGTCCTTCGAACGGACAGCACGAACAGTTTGATAGAACCCTAGAACGAGGTTGAAGGTGTTCGTAGAGCCAGATTTTGGGTTCAAGTACGAACAGGGACAATTATAGCCAATTCGCCCCACAAAAAGCCAATTCTAAAATTTCGCCCCGAGCCAAAGCGACTAATTATAAAATTTCGCCTAAATCAATTATAGCATTATTGGGGGCCAACCCCTATCGCCAGTACGGTATGTGCAATTTAAACTGCTTTAAATGCATGCTAGATATTCATCATAATGGTTTGATTGGCATGCTGTTTTGCGTACTGATGCCATGCAAGAAGAAGCTTTTGCTTGTTGTGGCTGCCCCTGCCCCCTTTCCACCACCCCCAACCTTGTTCACCGACCGCCCCCACCCCTCAGCATCCCCCCTGCCCACCACCCCCCTCAGCCACCCCACCCCACCCGCCTACCTTTGCTGAACTCCGACAGCGTGCCCCCATCCGCCACACCACAGCATTTTTTAAATCTACCAGGTTGACTGGACCTAGAAGTAAGAAGTCGTGATAAGCATAATTGTTCTGGCATGGTACCATTCTTTCATTGGTTTACCTTCGCTGAACTCCGACAGCGTGCCCCCATCCGCCACGTGGCGCCTGAGCCCGGGTATATCCAGCCCCTGCTCGTTCACTATGGCCCCAAATGCATCCGCCACAGCGATCACCTTGCCGCCCTGCTCGTTGAAGATCTGGGCGGCCCAGGAGCCCACGTTGCCAAAGCCCTGCGGAGTTTAGGGTTTAGGGTTAAGTTTGGTTACATGCATGCATTCCCGTGGATCAAAGGGTTTAGGGGGTAGGGTTTGGGGAAGATCTGGGCAGCCCAGGAGCCCGGGTTGCCAAAGCTTTAAGCCCTGCTAGGCGCAGGTCAAGCTCAGTATGGTACAGGCATTTCTTCCATCCATGTTGCTGCAAGAATGGTCCAAGTGCTTTTTGGGTGGGGGGGGAGCAACGAGCGGATGCTGCTAAACCCAGGGATATCATCTCATATATGCCACCATCACCCCCCCACACCCCATTCCCCACCACCCGCACCTGCACCACGTAGCTCATGTCTGCGATGGTGCCCATGTGGCTGTGCTTCAGCAGCTCCCGCGTGGCCATAACGGTGCCGCGGCCTGTGGCTGCGTCGCGCCCCTGGGAGCCATGCAGGTACACGGGCTGCGGGGGTGGGGGGTGTGTGGGGGGGGTCAGATGGTGGGAGTGGGGTCAGGTGGGGAAGTGGGAGAGGCAGGGTACTGTTGTGCATGTTATCATGTGGAGAAGGGGGAGGGGCACATTGAGCATTCCAGGTGGGAGCCCGGCTTGGGGATATGCACATGCACCTTGATCCTACAAGGACAACTAGGGTATTGCCATTCGCCATGCCAGTGCCGATGCCTGGCAAGAACCCCACAAGTTTGGAAAAAATCACCAAAGAACCGTGCCAAGTCGCAGCTGACAGTGTCCACATCTCACTAGGGTCCTTGCCCATGCCCATGCCCAATGCCTCATGTCACATGCCCATGCCATGTGCCACATGCCTCGTTCCACATGCCACATGCCCATGTCCGCACCCCACCGTTCAGGACAACCTGCACCCACGGTCCTGCCCCTCACCTTTCCGGTGACGATGCCTGGTGAGAATCCCGCAAACTTGGAGTACTCGTCAAAGAACCAAGCCATGACGCGGCTGTCTGTGTTCATGTCAGGGGCGGGGATGTCCTCGTGCACGCCGATCACGTGGCGGATAGCCTGGAGAGACAGGCGAGGGTCGTTTAGGGTCCAGGGTTGCAAGAGTGGAGGTTGTGGCGCGGCTGTCTGTACTCATGTTGGGGGCGGGCATGTCCTCGTGCGCACCGATCACGCGGGGGATCGCCTGTGAGAACAGTGATAGCCATCTAGGGTTTAGGGTTAGAGACGAGGGGTTGTGGCACGGCTGTCGGGTTTCTTTGACAATGACGTGAAACAACACTCCCTAGTCCAGAGGTCCAATGTACCCTGCCTAGATAAGGAAGGTGTGGCAGTACCTGCACCAGCTTCCTGGTGAGCCTCTCAAGCTCAGGGTTTGGGGTTTAGGGTTTTAGGGTTCAGGATCTGATGTTAACCGTACCTGCACCAGCTTCCTGGTGAGCTTCTCTAGCTCGCGTTCACTTAGTTGGCGTGGGTCGACGCTGATACCCCCCTTGGCTCCTCCAAAGGGGATGTCCATCACCGCAGTCTTCCAGGTCATCAGAGACGCAAGGCTGTAGCGGGAAAGGGAGCAAACAGGTCGGAAAGACAGGACTTGAGGCGGTGTGCAACACGGGACAACCTGTTCAAGAACAGCTACCACCTCGCTAACCCCAGTATATGGCAGGCGTAGCACTCACTGGGCATAGTCTACAGTAAGAAGAGAGCAAGCGGGTCAGGAAGACTGGACTTGTGCGGTGTGCAACATGGGACACCGGCTCACCAGCAGCTACCAGCTTGCTAACTCTAGCACTTCGGAGGCGATGCACTCACTAGGCGTAGATCTACACCAACGCAACAGCATCGAGACTTGGGATACAATAGCAGGGTTGAGGAACTTGACTAGCCCACTACAACAGCGCCTAGTAACACAGGTAGTTAGCTAGCTTCCCTTGATGCTACCCCTTCAACTACTTGCCTTCTCACGTCATCCAGGTCCACTTGCGGGTGGTACCGTAGGCCTCCTTTGTAGGGCCCCCTGGAGTTGTCATGTTGCACCCTGTATGGGGAAGGGGATGACCACCGTTCAGTGGCTGCTGGCACTCAACCCTTGGGGTGAGCTTGTGAGTCACTACAGTGAGCTGTTGTTACGGTGTGCAGGTACCTGTTTCAAAGCTTCAAGCCTGTTGGTACACTGCACCAGTCACATGCTCCCTGGCGCAAGCAACCTTGCACGCAGTCACAACGTGCTATCCTACCTGTAGGCATTGAAGGTCTCGATCTCCCCACTGTCCTTGGTGATGACAAGCTCCACTGCTATCTCCCTCTCGGGAGTTAATAGCAGCTTTTGTAGCCGTTCAGGGTATTCTAGCTCGACCAGCGCCTGCACGGTGTAGCAAGTCGTGTCGGAGGTTACAGCTGTGGCAGGGTGTATCAAAGGAACGGGTTTCTTAGGGTGCATCACCGCATGCGGAAGAACATGTCAACATGGGTTGGACACCAACTCCCACACCACGCACCTCTCTGATGAAGGAGTTGGTGTTCTCGCAGTGAGACCCAGCTAGTCGCTTTGGTAGCTTGAGGAATGCGGCGGTTCCCAGGCCAGGAACCAGTGCAGGGGCCAAGCTAATGGAGCTGCTAGCCAGGGAACGAAGTGTTGACAGCATTGTGGCGTCTTTCGGGTAACACAGGAACGATTGGTGGTTCAAACACACACACAAATCTTGACTCAATAAATAGGAATTCCCCTTGTTGCGACTGGGTTGTGATGCTCCCCCAGCTGGCTTCCAACACTGTTTCGGCAACCCAGTCTCACCAGGGGATCCAAGGTTGCCGGAGTATGCTTCACTCCTTTCAGACTGCGCAGTAACTTTTCTTGTAAGTGCGATCAAGACAACGAGTCCAATGCACTATTTGCCTTGAAGATATGCGGCGGTCCACGTTTTCGTTGCCGCGTCTTCTTTGCTGACGCGACAGCATATATATGCATGCATTGGACGACTGAGGCTCAGGGCAGTGCCTGGCAGGCATTCGAGTCCTTGCTCAGCCCTTGCTCAGTCCTTGCCACCCACGACATAAAGTTCAAGACAATTGCTTACTTGCTCTACCTGTGACGTGTAGTCTGCCAATACCATCCAAAGCCAGGGCTTGCCTGAACCGGACTGTTTGCCGTCTCACGAACGAGTAACTTTTGTGGTCAATCTGTCCTCTGGGAAAGGGCGTTCTTTCCAAACTCGGGGACTTGTCAAACACACCCAACACAATGACGATCTCGCCGCAACCTATCCCAGGAATGATTATCAGACCACCAGTCGTACATCCAAGACAGGGGGAGGTGCTTCTTGGCTACATGGTTTGCGAACCAGAGGTAATTAGTTACCTGGCATGTGGCATGTGGAAGGGGCCCAGAAGCCCCCATGGGCACAATCTGGAAAGCGGGCTGAGCCTGCACTGCAAAATGAACCAGCTACAGAGAGGGGGTGCCTGCATTGAACATGGTCCTTCATTTTATCTACGAAACTACAGTGACCTGTGACCAACTGCATTTGCACTCACAGTTTGTTTTGCCTTGCCCTGATTCAAGTGTGCCCACATTACAGTTTGGGTGCTGCGCCTGCGAAACATTGAGCGTTTTTGGCTGGCTCTGGGTCATTTTACTCCTCTTCATATTCCTGCCCTTGGCAATCATCCCTTGCGTCATCCCTGAGTGCCACCAGGTGAGTTTTGAAACGTCGTTGTTTGCTCCACCCAATCAAGCACCTTTATCTTTAACGGCTGTTTAACATCGTGCTGTTGTGCGTGCAGCCCTACCAACGGCCAGTCTACGGCCCTCCACCACGCTCCACTGCTTCACCATACCCTCCCCAGCCATACCCTCCCCAGGGGTACCCGCAGCAGTACCCACAGCAGCAGCCACAGCAATACCCACAGCAGTACCCACAGCAGTACCCTCCCCAGGATCCGGTAACTGGCTACCCAATAGCCCCCATTGCTAAAGCACCTCCAGGCTGCGCAGAGTGACAGATGGGCGCCGAGCGCTTTGCCAAGCATTTGGTTTTCAGATGGATGTAAATTACAGCCCCAATTGGTACCCACAGAGTACCCACAGCAGTACCCTTCCCATCATCCAGCAACCGGCTAGCCGATAGCCTCGATTGCTGTAGCACCAGAGTGGTGGATGGACCCTGAGCGCTGTCATGAATGCAGCTCATATGGAGCTGCGAGAAACTGGACATGAGGATTTGGTTTTCAGCTTTCTGTGTTGATACACTGGTGTGTGAAATTATAGTTTGTTTGACCCGTGATTGTCACGTACTCTCTAGTGCACTTTTCCCCTCAATTATCTAGTATACCTTCTATCCCCAATGTTTAGTATACATCTTCTAGTGCAACGTTCTGCACTTATTAACTCAGTGGCGCTGCAAGTATTTTGACCCATTAACTCGTGTACTGTCTATTACACACTTTTAGTTCCTCAGCGGCAAAGTTCATTGAACTTGACAAGTGTTTTGCAGCTGTGGCACAGTGGGCCTCGCTTGCGGCACTGGCTTTCCCTGTCGCACCGCACATTTGCACCGAAATTCCTTGAGCAAGGTGTGCCCACCTTGGAGAAACTGCTGTCCCCTTTGTGTAAGCCTTGCGACACTGCAATGTGCCACCGCCACGCAGTGTATATGGTTCATCCATGACGAATTCTATATATAATTCTACACCGTTTGAGTGTCTACAGCACTTTCTATCGAAGTTAGGGTTTCGAGGAAAAAATAGACAACTGGTTTCCCAGGCACCCATATTTCAGGAGGGGGAAGCATTGCGACATAAAAGTTGTGCTGAAGCCAAGGTGGGAATCAAAATAAAGTGTGGAAAAATGCATTTCATAATCCACTTCAAAATGCCTGTCATGCAGCCAAAAGGTTCCATAACGTCGTATCTCTGCAACACTGGAACCCAAAAACAGTGCTGTTGTAAATACCATATACCTGTTTGTCGCTATGTACGCTGGTAAACACTGGGCGGTTGAAAAAAACGTGAAACCTCTCAGCAGGTTCACTGAAGGCTAGCGCCACTTTCCTTTCAAACGTGGGATACTGAACACTCAAAACACAGCGGCATCCAAGGCACGGCGTGCACTGCAAACCTCACAGATGGCCTGGTTCGGGTGGGGCAAGAAGGAGGAACCTCCTGCGACTGAAAAGCCAAAGAAGAAGATCTGTTGTGCCTGTCCAGACACCAAGGTACCTAGATCTAGCGCATCTTTGTTTACTTTGCATCGTTTCACAAGGTATTGGGCTGTCCATCCGCCTTTCAATCAGCAAGCAACGTTGATGCATTGCATATGCATGCATGTGGTTTTGTTGGGCTGGATGGTGAGGACACCACGTTGCTCTGCATTGAACCCTGTTTGCTATAGTGGTTGAATCTTGAATTTTTCGTGACCTTGCAGAGAGTCCGAGACGAATGCACGACGCTACACGGTACGTTGCAAATCAGTGGCATGCCACGATGCCACGATGGCATCACGCTGGCTCTTATCCAACCCGCCATCCTGCCCTTGCACGTTGGAACTAGTTGGTGCTATTTGTGTTACAGTTGTAAATGCATACACGGCTTGGAAAACAACTGAGCTGCATTTCCAGTTAGTGCACAATTCAGTCCACCAAGAACGTTGGATGCACTTCCCTGCCCCATCTTGTTTAACCGTGACCATCGAATCCACCCATATAATAGGCCCAGAGTCGGAGCAATGTGCAGCGCTCATAGAGGCGCACAAGCAGTGTCTTAGGGCAGAGGGTTTCAAGGTAAAGTCCACCAGCCTATGGCACCATCCCTTCCACTGCAAAGCCCCTGTCCTTCCGCATGTTGACAATCTATGCCGCATGGTCATCGTTGCTGTCTAGATATTGCAAGTGTACCGCAGCTGGAATGGTGTAGCCATCTCCGCTGCAAAACGTCTGGTCTCCCGCGTGCGTCTTCCAGGGTAATAGCTAGATGGCGCACCAGAAACCTGATGAGAATGCGAGCACGGTCATCTTGGGGTGTTCACAACCCATCTGGTGCATTGCAGGTGTAAACGCGGCCGGGGGCGGGGGGCGTCCTGCCTCATGTTGACTGATGGTATGGTGAAACCAATCTTCTCAATGACGGGCTTTGGCATCGTGCATGCCACCGTGACGCACCAGTGGCCAGAATGGGCAAAACCCTTTCCAGGGTATTGCGCAGGCCGTCGTGACCCACCTTTGTGGGGATGCCACAACGAGCAGGGTAGCGCACAGTTGGGTGTTGGTGGCGTGACTGTGGGGCGTGGGGACATGGGACGGTGTGCTGCTGGGGAGGGCGCTGACTGCGGGGATGTGGGCACGGCCGTGGGCTGCAAGGGGTAGGGCGTGATGCCATGACAATGTCATACTGGCCTTCCAAGGTTGTGCGGAGTGGTACAATAGCAGGATTGGACAGAGGCGAGCAACAATTTCAGCATGGTCCACTTAGGACAGAGCCCATGGCGCTGGGATGGGCAGCAATGGCACCACCTTGTAACGCTCCTGTGGAGTTTCCCCTTGTTGGTGTGCCACCGAACGCCGTGCCTGAAGGTTACTCTGCACGACTGGTTGGATAGCAAACAAGATGTGGTGTGCTTATACCCGAACGAGGTATAGAGCTTTGTAACATTACCTGCTTTGTTGTTTTCCTTCCACATATATGCAGACTGGGAAATAAAAAAATGTTTTATCTTAAAAATTGCCCACCACGCCGCCTGCCACGCGTGCGGCCTGCGGCTTGCCTTCCTTCCGACAAAATTTTGCAAAAGTGCATCGCCACCCCTCTGCCACTGAACCGTCGCATTGCTTCGGCTTCTCGCCTTTTGAAAGTCGAGCACAACTCTTGCCAGGGCTACTGATTCCGCGATAGCTACACCTCTAGACAAGCCAAGTGCTGCACCCGTGACCACCTCTTTGTATCGTCTACCCCGGAAGTGCATCAGACAAGGTCCGGCGAGGTTACGTTGTGCCCTGGAAAACGTGACGGCATGACGGTGCGCGTCGCCAGCTCGACAATGGACGCCAAGCCCACCAAGTCGGGCACCGCCAAGCTCTGGGAGAAGCCCACCGGCTCCCGCCGTGCCTCCATCAGCGGCTACGATGCGACCACTCAGTTCAGGTGGGATCCCGTGCCTTGAGGGCCGCGGCAGATGCCAGCAGCCACCACCAAAAACCTGATGGCCGTTTGGCGTCCAAGTCCAGCGCAACTGCAGGCTTCTCGTTGTAGCGTTACCAACCTTTCGTTTCGGTGCACAGGTCCATCCAGAGCGCCCCACCCGACGGCTTTGGGTTCGGCAAAGACGTGCTGCCAGGGAGCCTGCTCCGCCATGACGATGCCCTGGCCAACAACGCCGATTTCAACGCCACGGCAGCCTGGGATCGCTGGAGCGCCAAGAACCGGAGCAAGGGTGGTGACAACAAGCGATCGTGCAGCACGAAGGAGGGGCAGGAGAAGGAGCCCCGTGGCCAGGTTGCAGTCTCCCAGGTGCGAGTCACAACGTGAAGGGGGCGCACAGACGTGGACAGAGTTTCTGTCCGACAGGCGCCCCAGCTTCCGTCCGGCTAGTGAACAGTCTAGATTTGCAAAGTTAAACCGTCTTTCTTTCGTCCCTGCTATTTTTTGTAGCGTATGTTGGGCACTGGGCATAGGGCTCATTGCAACCCTGCAGCCGATGTCGTCAACCGCGCTTTCTCAAACGCAAGCAACAACATTTCCCCTGCAATTTGTTATAGAAACCCGTTTGTTCTGCTAAATATACTTTTTCGCCCAAGCGGTGCGCAGGGCCCGCACACTGGCACGCTGATGCCTTGCCCAACCTCTGTTTCTTATCTGGGAGGACAGAGCACATAGTTTAGGTAGCATGGGGGGGTAGCACCTGTTTCTAACATTGTTTGATCCTGGGTCAAGCCTGTCACAGGGCCTTGACATGGTTTACCCCCAACCTGCTCCCTGTTAGGAGTGCAACAGCTCGGTCATGAGCCACCACCCTGGGTGAGGTGAGCCTTGCTGGTCCTTCACTGCTTTATGTATCCTCCATGTGGGCCAAACCAAGCCTCCAGCAGCTTGCTTTTTCCACTACATATTCCGCCATGGTTTGCCACAGTATGGCTCTGTGCTACCACCCGTCCACTTGTGGCCAGGCTGTATCTACCCCCCATATGTGTGCAACCAGACCTGCGGGTTTTTATTTATTTTCTGGTGTTGAAAGCGTGATGTACTTTGCAGTGCAGTGCAGTTTTCTGTGTGGACTTATCACAGCAGGCGCTCAGGGCTAACCTGTGTGACAACACCGGTTTCCACATTGTTTGGTCAGTCTCTTAGCGTCTCCTTGAACCTATCAGCTCTCCTGTTCACTCGGTGCTCTCTCTGTGTTAGATTCCGCCTTTTCTGTACACTCTTTAGGCTGTGTTACTTATGTTTATGAACAATTTTGATGGATGCAGTGGCCACTGTTGGCCACAGAATGACAAAATGCCGTACTCTGTGATTGCAAAAGGGACTGCAAAATGTCTTGTTTTTTTCTGGCGTGAAGCAGCCCCTTGTGGAGTATTGCACAGGCTTTATTATCCCGCCGTGGTGTTTGGTTAGGGTGCACAGGAGTGGGCAATTCTGCGCCACCACCAGTGTAGGGTGGACGGACGCCACTCAGATTCACTGCCAATAGCGGCTAACTACTTTAATGATATGCATGTTGATCCAGGGTCAGGCAACAGGCTGACACGCAGTACATTCACGCGTAAATTGAACATGGTTCAACCAAAATTTGCAGCCCGGAAAGGCGGCAAGAAAGGAAGAAGGGCACAATTACGCTCAATAGCGGGGTCACAGTCACCAGTAACATTCATGTAGTTGAGCTTGTCAAGAGAAATACAGATTGACTAAACTGAAGGAATGTAACACACTTGGTGTTTCACTGAACTCTGAGTTGATGATGAACAGGAAAATATTGGGAGCCCTAAAAACTCGCCCCTTGAACTCCACTGGCTGCCTCAATTGCCATGTGACATGGAGGAACAGGCGCCGGGTCTGTGAGTTAATTGTGAAGGTCAGGCCACTGGCGTACAGCTGGCAGCTCCATCCAATCAATATTCCATATGGTATATTCAAAGGCCAGCGCTGTCAATGTACAGAACGCCATTGCTTGCCGATTAATTGAGCAATTGTGACTACAAAGATGACGGGGCACCTTTGAAGGTGCAAGCACGATCTCCACTAAGCCATCTGAGCCAGGCACACTATCTGAAGGGGAAAACATATTTCACTGACACATAACGCATCCAAAAAACGACTTTATCTGTGCACCATGACTCTTGAGTCACTGACGGCGGCGGGTGACGCATACCCGCCCTAAACCCTACACCCTATCCAAACCACACCAGCACCCTATCCAAACTCCACCAGCTCGATTGAGGTGAGCAGGTAGTCAATGACATGCAGCCTCTCCAGCGTGGCGGCAAAGGTGGCGGGGGAGGTGGACACCACTGACACCCGAAGCATCCAAAAAAATGGCTTCATCTTTGCGCCACAACTCAGTCATGACGCTAACATGGATCGCATGCATGCCCACCGTAAACCCTAAACCCTATCAAACCACACCAGCATCAGCTGTAGGTCATAGCCAGCTCGATTGAGGTGAGCAGGTAGTCGTGCAGCCTGTCCAGCGTGGCGGCAAAGGTGGCAGGGGAGGTGGTCATGACGGGCACCCCCCGCGCCTGGTAGGCGGTCAGGTGGGTGGACAGCTCACGCAGGCGGGTCACCGCGGCTGCACACGCATCCTGCACCAGTGGGGGTCGGGGGGTTGGTAGGGGAGAGAGGGGGGGGGTTCGGGGGAGAGCGGTCACATGCGCTTAACCACCCGGCGCCTGCGTCATCCTGCACCAGTGGGGGTCAGGGAGTTAGTGGGGGTGGGCGGTGGGAAGGGAGAGAGGGAGGGTGGGCGGTGGGGGGGAGGGGGGATCTTCTTTCATTCGCTTTTGTTCGGTAGGCGGTCAGGTGGGTGGACAGCTCACGCAGGCGGGTCACAGCGGCTGCACAAGCATCCTGCACCAGTGGGGGTCGGGAGGTTGGTAGGGTTGGTAGGGGATGGGGAGGGAGGGTGCTTGAACCTGCGGCGCATGCATTCTGCACCAATGGGGATCAGGGGTATTCGTGGGGGCCGGGGGAGGGAGAGAGGGTGCTGACAGCGGCGGCGCACGCATCCTGAACTGGAGGTGGTGAGGGGGTTGGTGGGGGTGGGAGGGGACAGGGAGGGTGCTGAAAGCGGCGGCGCACGCTTCCTGCCCAGTGGCGGTTGGGAAGTTGGTGGGGGTGGGAGAGGACAGGGAGGGAGGTTGGGGGAGGAGGGGTCACGGGTGGGTCAGCCAGGCTGGCCACCCAGCGCATGCATCATGCAGCGTGGGTGGGGGTAAGGATTTACCCACCTGAGTCAGGGGCGCGTCTCTGTCCAGCGCCTGGTGCTGCCGCCGCACCCACTCCTCAACCATGTGGTCGTGCTCCCTGGGATCCATGTGCAGCACGATGGGGACAAAGACTGGGGCGGGGAGGGAGGCGCGGGTGGGGGGCGAGGGTGGGGGTGCTGACTGGTCCGTGGGGGTGGTGGTGGGAGATGGGGGGCCTCCCTGGGACTCCAAGTGTGGCGAAGACCCTGGCGGAGGTTGCTGAGAGGGCTCTGGATGCACTGCGGGGTCCCCCGCCGACCCTTGCAAGGGTTCTTGTTGGGACCCTGTAGGGTTTTTTTGTGTCCCGGAAGCGCTGGCTGGGTCCCCGTTGAGGGATGGAAGCAGCGGGGTGGCAGGGGGCTTGGCGCTGCCAGATAGCTGCGACATTTGCACCACGTTTGGAGGGGCCGGCGCCGCAACGGTTGGCGCCGAGGCGCGCCCTTGCGCGGCGGCTGGGCTGACCTCCCCTTCCCCTTGATCCTGATAACTGCCGTATGCATGTGCTCCCTGCTGCTGCCGATAAGGGGGAGTGATCGATGCAGATCCTCCATCCCTTCCCTGATCAGGGGGCGAAGACCCAGGAGGTGCCGTATCATCAATGGCAGGGGAAGTCGTGCCCTCACTTCCGCTCCCCACTTCCGCTCCCCCAGGGAAATTGGAGTTCGAGCTGATTCCCTCCCCTGTGCCATGGCCCCCAACCTCCCCTCCCTCCTGTCTGAAACTGCTCCAAGGGGAGCGATAGGGCGCATCCTCCTCCTCCCCAGAACACCCTGCCACCTCCAACCCCTGGTCACATCCCCGCACTGGATCCACATCCCCGGCACTGGCTTCGAATCCCCGCACTGGCTCAACATCCCCGGCACTGGGTTCATATCCCCCCACTGGCTCCAGATCCCCAGCTGACCACCTGCGCGTCAACTCCTGCCTGCCACTGCTATCCACACACGCTGTCGATGTTGACAACCCCTCTATATCTGATGCTGACACTCCCTCTATTTGTGATGCTGACACTCCTCCTATCTCTGATGCTGGCACCCTCTCTACTGCTCCTGCTGAACTCCCCTCTCCCTGTGCTGCTGACCTCGCGCCTACATGGGATAATGGAACCTCCCCTACTGCCGATGCTGACTTCCCCACTGCCGCTGATCCTGCCCTCCCCTCTTCATCTGACATCCCCATCCCCCCCTCCGTCCTCCCCCTCCACGCCCGCTGTACCTCCACCAACCAATTGCTGGCAGGGGAGGCACCCTCCACCCACCCTGCCACGTCATCGCCAGCCGAAACCTCCCCCCATGGCGCCACCTCAGCGCCATGCGAGTCCTCGGCCCATGCCGCCACGTCAGCGCCAGCCGGAACCTCGCGGCGGGGGGCGGGCAGCGGAGCTGACCTGCCATTGGCCGTGCCAGCCAGGTTGGCAGATGCAGAGGGGACCAGCCTGATCCCCCCCCTTTGGCTGAGCACAAAGAGGGCATCGGAGGCAGACACCGCTCTGGCCAGTGGGGCGGAGGGGCGGTAAGACTGCACGAGTGGAGAGGGTTTAGGGTTTAGGGTGGTGGGAATGTACGAGGTGAAAGGGTTTAGGGCTTAAGATTTAGAGTTTTGGAACTGCGCGTGGGGGAAGGGAGGAGATCGGTTGGAATGGTGTATTGTGTAAGGGCATGGGAGGCTGATCCTGAGCGTACCGGCTGGGGGCTTTTGTGTCCAGGTGGGCCTGCATGTAGATAAGAAATTGACCCAAGTGGACTTACCCGTTCGGGTGGAAATATGTCTACACCTTTTTGCTTGATGCCGGCTGCACTGTCCTGGGCCGTCCATGTCATCACACCAAACCACAAAAGAACAGTCAGTCCTCCCAACCACACTGCCACTGCCGCATCCCATACCATTCCACAACCCCGCTCACACACACCACACACACAGCCCCTCACCTCTGTGCCTGCCAGGGTTTGTGCGCCAATCCCGGGGATGCATGACTTGGACTTTGGCAGGTGGCGGGGGCGGGTGGGGGGCAGTGTGACAAGCTCCGCCACTGGGTCCCCTTCCTCTTCCACCTCCTCCTCAGCCTGTTCCTCCCCCTGGGGGCGAGAGCAAGGGGGTGGGTGGGTGGGTGGGTGGGTGTAGTGGGTTGGGTACGGGATTATGGATTATTGACAAACGTACAGAACAGCTGTGAGATAGTGCACTTAAATCCAGTTCAAAGATGCTGGAATGCATGTAACTAACCGACTAACCAACAAAGGTGCGGGGGAGTGAAATGATGCAAAAACGGGGAAAGTAGAACGGTGCAAAAGGGGGTTTTCCAAGCTCACAAATGCCGCATGACAAGGTGGGTTGGGGTTGCGGTCTGAGGCGAGTGCAAGGTTCCACCTTAGCGCGCACACCAGGGGCACCATGCACAGCGATGCCCACCACACCCACCACACACGTCCCATCGCCCACCACAGCGCCCCACTCCACACACAACCCCCTCCTTCCCACCCCTTACCTCTTCTTCGCCCCCCTCCCCGCCCCCCCGCATGCGCGTGTGCAGGTGCATCACCCCGTGCCGCCCAAACTCGTACAGGTACAGGCCGGGGTCCAGGTGCAGCCCCTCAATGATGATGGACTTGCCGTCGCGGATGGCCTGTGGGGGAGGGTTTAGTAGGGTTTAAGGGGCTTTGGTAAGGTTTTGTATAGATTACAGGTACAGGCCGGGGTCCAGGTGCAGCCCCTCGATGATGATGGACTTGCTGTCGCGAATGGCCTGCGGGGGGTGAGGGGGAGGGTTGCGTAGGGTTTAGTAGGGTTTAGGGGGTTTTGGTAGGGTTTTTGATAGGGTCCAGGTGCAGCCCCTCCATGATGATGGACTTGCCATCGAGGATGGCCTGTGGGGAAGGGTTTAGGGTTTCTAAACAGATTCACAAACCTGGGGCTTTGAGGGAATTTGATGAGGTGGCACAGCATAACCTCATAAACACACCATATCACCACCACCAACAACAACCCCAGCACCCACCTTGATCAGGTCTCCATCCACCCCCTTGCGCACTATCCTGCACTCCCGATGGAACTCGCTGAGCAGCGCGCCAGGTGGCGACAGGTCCCCTCGCGCCCACAGGGGAGTGGGGTTGAGCGGCCCCTCGTCACTGGTCCGGAGCAGCTGCGGTGGGGGGGTGGGGGGTGGGGGAGATGAAGGGTGGGTATGCGGGTGCGTTGTGTGCAGAAGCTGCGGGTGTTCCTTTTTATGATTTCTGTGGGGTTCTGGCAAGGGAAGCGCGCGGCCATCAATGCCAATGCAGCTGGTTGATAGGCTCGGGGTTTGATTTAGGGATCGTGTAGAATGTGGCAGGTGCTGGGGGTTAAGGAATGCTGCATTTAAGTCCGGGACGTCACAGGTAGCTGCTACACATAGGTCAGGGTTGGCCCAATGCAAAACTTGCTCCAGGATCCAGGGTCCCGCACAAAGATGTTACAAGTTGTTGGGGGTCTTTTGTGTGGTCCTGTTTACCTCATAGATTGCGTCTGTCTGCAGCACGTTGGGCAGGTTGAGGCGCGCAGCCAGCGCCTGCGCCAGGCTTGACTTGCCTGCAATGTGAGGGAGAAATCCTAATCCCAAAACCCTAATCCCAAAACCCTACAACCTAAAAAGGTCAAAGCGCACTGCCAGGCCTCTGGCAAGGCTGCACTTGACTGCAAGGCAGGGTGACAAAACCCTACAACAGGCAGCAAACCCCCCCTCCAGTACCCACCTACAGCCGCCGAGCCGCAAATGAGTATGATGAGAGGGCGCCTAATGCATGGACCCTTAAAGCCGAACCTTTAACCCTACAACCTACACATGTCAAATCGCTCGGCAAGGGTTTGAACTTGGCTGCAAGGCGGGTCAGTTACTAAAGGAAGCCCTGCAACAGGCACCAAAAACCCCCGCGCCACCACCCACCTACAGCCGCCGAGCCGCAGATGAGTATGATGAGTGGGCGCCGCTGGTGGTAGAAAGCGGTCACCATGCGGTAGCGCTGGATGTACCTGTCGCCAAACCCCGATGACGCCATGATGTGGAACAGCAAGGCTTCCAGATCGGACTGCAAGGGGGAAGCAAGACGGTGGGTCGATGGGATTGCGAGGAGGGAATACATCCCTGTTTGTACATAGAGCTTTTCACTAGGTAGTTCCTTACAAGTGTGGCCAATGATGTGAAACGCTGTGCCGACCATTAAAACCCTACCCACCAGCCCATACCCCATTGCAATGGTTTCCAGGTACTTCTTACCACTGAACCCCAGCCACCATAAACCCTACTCACGAAACCCTAGACCCTAGGGCCCCACCTGTGCAATGTCCAGCTGGTCGTGGTCCGCCATGTGCCTCTCACCCACTAAACCCTATCCACTAAACCCTACGCACTTAACCCTAGTTACTAAACCCTACACCCTAGGTCCCCACCTGTGCGATGTCCAGCTGGTCGTGGTCCACCAGGTACTTCTTACCCACTAAACCCTAACCACTAACCCTAACCCTAAACCCTAAACCCTGGGCCCCCACCTGCGCGATGTCCAGCTGGTCATGGTCCACCAGGTACTTCTTCACCTCCAGCGCAATCTTGACAGCCTGGGGGGTGGCAAGGGGACGAACGGGGTGAGACGGTGGTGAACGCGTGGTTGCAATGCAGCAGCTCTTGGCACCACTGGCAACCCTAAACCCTAAACCCATGCTCATGCTCATGCTCATGCAACCCTAAACCCTAAACCATAAACCACTGGCAACCCTAAACCCTAAACCCATGCTCATGCTCATGCAAGCTGCTCCTGCACAGCCCATGCGGAGCTACACGAGGTGGCATGGTGGCCACAGGGAGGGGGTAGCACCAGGCTCGCAGCAGCGTGCACTGGGCTGGTATGTTGTAGCGGCATTTTACCAGTTTTTTCCTGTTTTAAATGTGATTTTCTGAATTTAGAGCGCGAATTTGCGCTTTGCATGCCTCCCCGGGATCGGGAAATCGTCCCGCCCGGGAGTTGCCCATGGTTTTCGGACTGCGGCGGGCTTTTCATCATTATTCTGTATTCTGTAGCGGCATGCGAAAGGCAAGGGTGCACAATGCGCGGCCACCTCAAATGGCGGATGCAGCATGGCGCCACTAGCGGCGGGTGCAGCTCTCCACACTGGGTGGCAAGCCCCATGCGCCTGCCATCTGAACTTACCACTCATGCACGCCATGAGACCCCAGGTGAGGTGCCGGCGTGGTACGGCAGGGCATGGCGGAGTCGTGATCGGGGGTCGTGTGGATGCAGGAAGCGTGATCTGCCATGTGCACATGTGACAGCGCATCTTGGCAGCAGTAGAACTGATGCGCCACCCCGCCCCCTCATGGCACGCTCATTGGGTTCCAATGCTACAATGCCACTGCGGCAGGGTATGGAAAAGTTCCCACGATTACTGCCTTCCCAGGTCCCTGCGCTTACACCTGTGGTTGCACCTATAGGCCCCTCACCTTGATGTGCGGTATCTTTGTGACTGACAGCATGCGCGATATGAGGAAGCGTGACAGCACATAGTGGTGGCTCATGCTCTCACCCAGCCACACGTTGACCTGCAGGGGGGGTACGGCAGCTTTGTGTTAGGGTTTTGCCACTGATGCAAAGCCCTCAACCCTACGCGTTGACTCGATACGCCATCAGGCACTAGCTGGTGGTGGATATCTCCCACATGCAAAGCGCACGTACTGTACTGTGTCGTGCCTGCGACAGCACTTGCGTGTTCCAGGTGCGATGCCTCTACCGATGGTGCCATATGACTGGTTGCAAAAGGGTCATGCCAAAAGTGAAGCCAGTCCAATCTTGGCATGACTAGTCCCCTAGGGCGCAGTGCAAAGCTGTTGACGACCCAGTGAACCAACCTAGAGGGGCGGAAAGAGAGTAGCAAAGTGGGTTTTGCGTGCATCAGATGGGCCCTTTGGCAGACTGACCCGGCACTATTGGAGAAGTCTCTTCCCCAATATGGGAACTATGGCGCATGCGCAGTCGTTGACTTAAAGCACTACGTATTCAAATCGGTGTGAAACGCAACCAGACGGTGGCCGAGGGAAAAGTCAAGCCACAGCGGCATGTAGTCGGTACCACGGAGGTAAAGTCCCAGCCTTGCTATTCATAGAGAGTTAGAGGATGGGCGCGAGTAAATACCTCAACGAGAGAAAAAATCGATTTTCCATTAGTCCTGCGGTTGAACACGACGCCACGGGAACGCTGAGCATGAACGAGGGAGCAAAGCTCCCATATCTGACATCCTTATGCATGCATATGACACGAGGCCAACCCAAGGAGTGCAGCGATACCTTGACAAAGTCATACTTGGACGCGTTCCGGCTGCTCTTCTGCTGCAACACGTTCCTAGCTGCGAGCGCTTCCAAGGACTGCGCTTGGGACGAAGACGTCGCCATTCTGGCACAGTGTGTTTCTCACCTCATGCAAATGAACAACACCTAACCGCCAAAACCCATGTTCACGCCTGTCGTATTCTACAGCAAAGACTAGGGAGCTAGCCAACTCCAAGCGTGTGGATATGAGTTGAAGTGAAGTACAAATCCGTCCTTTATAGCACTGCAGACAAAAGTAAAAGGTTTTCTACTGGCAATAAAAGGAATATATGTAACCCAGTTGATGTCAACTGGGTGCAGCCACCTACATGTACACACAACGCCGCCAGCACCTGAAGATAATACAAGTACCTATATTTTACCCGTAACTTCTTGTGTACCCATTGTGCAAATGGAGGTTCCAGCTGGCACGCAAACATGGGCATGGCATGGCGCAGTGTTGCGTGCAACGAGACCGTTTGCAAGTTGTACGTATGGCAACAGGGAGACTCTTACATGCATTCCAGCAGTATCAAACTGTTTACAGATCAACAGTTGCCATTGCTAATTTTCGTTTGGGTCCCTGTCCACCAGGCGTTCAACCGCACCAATATTTGACATTCAATTATACCAAACCAAACGAAAACGACAAAAAGGACTTCACCAAGCTATCAGTCTTCGGGGAAAAAGTTCAAAACCAGCCACATCCTCAGCACACTGCGAGGTATCAATTATGCCAACAGCCAACAGCTAAACTCTGTGGGGAGGTTTTCCCACAAAAAAAGGACCCTCTCCCAAGAACCGCCCAAAAACTCAGTGCACGCACCACTGCCCTCCTTTCAAAACCCTTGAGGTGCACATTCTGCCAACAGCTTGCATGCTCACTCCCATCGCGCTCCCCCAAACCCTCACCCCTCCTCATTAAACACACCACCATCCCCTCACGCCTTGGTTGGCCCCGGGAACACCACCCCGTTGCGTAGATCCCACTCCGCCCCCTGGCAGGCCCACAGCGCCACCCCCCCCGTCCTTCCCTGTGCCACGCACACCTTGTCATCCACGTAGGTGAATGCAAACATGGGGGGGCGATCACTGCACACAGGGGAGGGGGAGAAGGTAAGGAATTTAATACCCTTTCTTTTGATTCTTGGTAGTTAATAGTAGAGGACAGTGTGCACAGGAGGTATCGCCTCCCTCTCTGCTAACTCTTCTTGGGTCTTGAGGCCCCGGCCACAGGGTGAGCGTGCAAACATCAAAAGGAGGCGAATGACGTCCCAAAATTCCCAACCACAACAAAAATGCATCCCTATCATCTGCCTCCCCCGGCCCCCCACCCCACTCCATCCTCACCTTTCCTTCTTCTCCTTGGGCTTGAGTGCCATGCGCGTCTTGATCGGACCCAGGCGCAGCACGAGGGTGTCCACATCAAACAGGAGCTGCTTGGCCTGGTGGGAAAAGCAGCAGCTTAGGGTACAGGGTTCGGATCGTAGGGTTTTAAACGGCCACAGGCACAGGTGAGGGTGTCGACGTCAAACTGGACCTGCTTGGCCTGGCGGGAAATTTATAGAAACGGTCGCATTCCAAAATAAGCAGCTTGCTTACGGTCAGTGGTCTGGATTCACAGTGGTTTGAGAGCGCAAAACCGGTACAGACAAAAAGCGGCTGCCCTTGAAGGACAAGGGCTTGGGGTTCCTCAATGGGTTGGATGTGAAATATTGCTTCCAACCGCCACGTCCGGCAGCCTTAACCCACCACTTTGTGCAAGCCCCCACCTACATCCATCCCTGCTAATGAGCCGCACCACCTTGCCGCAGGCCCACATGAACCCAGCCAGCCCCCAGCTCCCCCCCACCCCCCACCACTCACCCCCCTCCAGCTGATTGGCCCCTCAAACACCATTGCCGCCAGCCAGCCCAGGTACACACCGTTGGAGTAGCGGCCAGAGGGGCCGTCCCAGTGCTGCGGGACAAAAGGGGGATTTGTTTTTTAATTCTTGGGGAACACATTTTGGCGGGAATTGCTTTTGAGCGCCCGGAGGGGCCGTCCCAGTGCTGCGGGACAAGGAGGGCAGTTAAATTTAATTTTTCAACTAACTTCATTTTTACCTGTACACAACTTCATGGTAAACTCTAAGCAACAGTCTTGGCTTCATTTTTGGTGGGATGAATAGCCCCCAAAACCTGCTCACCCGGGGGCATGCAGAACCACCCGGCCTTCCAACGCTTGAATTCAAAGAACGTTGCAATGCTGCGTAATGTGGATCTGTGTGCGGTGAAGTACTGCGTAATTTTAACATATGAAGCTACCATGAGGTTGCAGCAACTGTACCGGCAGTGTCCCAGGGGTTAGGGCCGCACCTGCGCCGCCGCCAGTGGCATGTAGAACCCCCCCGCCTTCTCCCCCTTGTTGGCCTTGCGCACATCCTTGGCACCTGGGCAGGGGAAGGGTTTAGGGCTCAGGGCTTAGAGATGTAGGGTTTAAGGGTCTAGACCCAGTAGGCCTTCTCCCCCTTGTTTGACCTTGCGCACATCCTTGGCACCTGGGCAGGGGCAAGGTGTAGGGCTTAGGGTTTAGGATTGTGGACCTCGTTGGCCTTCTCACCCTATTTAACCATTCCACCCATATGAGCCATCCCCAGGCCTGAACAAAAGCGCCTCAAGCACCGCCTGCACATCCATGCGCACACATCCCCGCACATATCATCCCACCCCCCACCCGTGCCCCCCCCTTCCCTCTGGCCTCCACCTGCCGCAGACACCAGCTTCCATGTCTTGCCAGGAGACACCTCCCCTGACGCTTCTGACTGTGACATTTATGCACACCCTGGCACAGCATCTACAATCTCCCACCCCTTGCACCCTTCCCACACATCCCCTACTCGTGCACATAAATCCCCACCCCCCACCTGCCGCAAACACCAGCTTCCACGTCTTGCCAGGAGACACCTCCCCCGCAAGCACCTGGAACCAACCATCAGCCTGCGGGGAGGGGCACTTGGGGTGGCGCAACATGTTGAGGGGAGAATGGCATGTGACATTTGGTAGGAAATTTCCTGCAGCGGCATGCATGCCAGCCGGCGCCCTGTGATCCTGTCGCGTGTAAGCATCTTTAACTGCGTACCATATGGCGTGCAGGCATGCCAGGTGGCGCCCCCTGATTCCCGCCCCAAATGATGCATGCCAAGGTGGTGCAGGTGACCTCGTCATATGCGGCAGGTGCATGCACGCCAGGACGCGCCTTGACCCCACTGCATCATATGTGCTGCGGGGGGTGGGCTGTGGCAGGGTTTAGGCACAAACTTAAGATTTTGGCCCCATGCTTGTGCTGTCCACTTTGGCACCTTTCCTTACCTTGGCCATGTCCTTCTCAGGTTTTAGTGTTCAGTGCTCTGGGTTTAGGGCTTTGCCTGTACCTTTGCAGTGCGCTTTGCGTCCCTCATTGCCTTGACCAGGTCAGCTGGGGCTACACTGCAGTCGGCTGCTGCGCGATGGAGGAGGGACACGGGGTCGGTGGCAGGGGAGGAGGCGCCTGCGGACAAAATGTGTGGTTAGGGGAGGGGAGAGTCAAGCGCGGCGGGTTGGGCGCAGAGGGTTTTGTGGGGTGGATGGTGTGGTAGTCAGTCGGCTGTTTGGACTTGCAGTTGGTTTGCGCACAGGAGTTGGTGGTGGCGCACAGAGGCACATGCCCTGGCTACACGATGGAGGAGAGACACGGGGTCGGTGGCGGGGGAGGAGGCGCATGCGGGTGGGGTGAGGGAGATGGTTTATGGGCTGAGGGGTGGCTTGTGTGCGGTGGGTGGATGGATTTGTGCGGTGTAGGTGTGGAGGGTGTGTGGGGTGTGTGAAGAGAGAAGGGCTCCGGGAAGTGCCGGAGGAGCAAATAAGCACTCGCCCGTGTGCAGTAGTAAGCTACGGTAGTTTAATACCCAAATAGTACTCCAAATGGTGCACATCCAATGTAGCTAGGTTCCGTCCTATGCTCTCATGCCAGCAGTGCAGTAAACGCCTAGTAGCATACACGTAGTCCAGTCAGGCATGGCACAGCCTTGAACCACCCACCCTCTGTAGTGGCAGGAGTCGCTGCCGATGCTTGGAGCGGTGACGCGTACGGCCGCCTGTGACCCGCTGGCCTGTGAAATGGGGGGGTTGGTGTGAGATTCTTCTTGTTAAGAGTAATACAGCGTTGTATTATGTGTTGTCTGGGAGAGTCTAAAGCCCGTGGTGCCATCAGCTCCCAACCACATGGTGTAAACAGTGCCAGGAAGGAACTGCGTGGCGCCGTGTGTGTGATAAACTGGCTGTACGTCTGTTTGTGGTTGGGCATGCATGCATATGTGAACTAGTGCGCCCCATATATGCATGCATATGTCAGATCGCGATCTGGGTTGTGTGTCACTCTACCGGTAATGTTTAACGACACAGACTCCATATTTTTGTGGGTAACGAACACAAAGCCATTGAGACGTTGTTCACGGGTCGGCAGGTGAACATCTTGGTGGAGCAGGTGCATACCTTAGAAGGTGACGAGGGGTGGTGCCACGCATGCCAGCACCGGCTGTGAAAGACCCTCCATGCATACTCCTGCTGGGTGATGCAAAGGCCGTTGTGCACTGGGAACGAGCAGAAACCGTTCTCGCCATGGTCGCTGCTTGTGGGTTTCCTCGAGGCTTTGGTGTGTGGTTGGAAACAGGGTGCTGGTACCAACAGAGTCAGGCAGTACTCGAGCGCTTGTTAGGTAGAGCGTCTGGTAAGAAGTTCAGGAACGTCAATGCCAATATTAGTGTGCTTTTGCCTCTGTTTAGCAACTACATATGGGTGATGTAACATCACTGCTGTTTGGTCCAACATCCAATGGAGTACATGGGAGTTGTCTCGGATACATTCTTTTCAGTCAAATTAAAACCCCTAACCGAAAAACAGAAAACCCTAGCCGGCTTGCAGAAAGTTGTATCCGCACTCGACTGCCCAACTCTCTCCCGCAAAACTTCTCAAACCTAGACAAGACACTGATTGTTGTGATTGCTGTGGTTGTTGGAAAGCTCTGTTCCCGGAAACGATAAGTAGGAAGGTGTACTAAGCCCTGAGGTCCAGGGTTGCCGCTGCACCTGCCTTTTTCCCTTGTCGTCGTCTCCAGTGTGGTTCCAGCAATCCCCTAGAGAATGAGCTCAGAGATCGTCATCAAACAGGTTCACACGAGGGAGGACTGCAAACATGTAGTCGAGTTGACTGCCAAAGCCTTTCCTGAGGAGGTCAAGGGAGCAGGGCTGACTGTAACGCAATGGAACGACATCGAGCTGGAGGAGCTCGTTCGCCAGCCTGCCCTATGGCCACATATGGGTACGCCCCTGGAAACACCTTGCAACGTTCACATACACAAATGGCCTGACAACAATGTACATCTTACCTTGCTAGTCACTGCTAGTGGGACACCACTGGTCCTGAAACTAGGCCTCAACAGAAGACCTAGGGCTAGCCACAATTGCCTCAATGCTAGCTTCGAGAACAGCGCTGTCTTTATCAGTACGCCGTCTTTGCATCAAACGTTAATACGCACAACTTGCTCTTGTCAAGTGTTGACCGAAAGTACGGCATGCATCGGCATCTGTCCGCTTTAATTGGCAAAGCATTTGCTGACGAGGCTGGTCTGGCACAGGGTTGGCGTGGCAAGGGGACAGAGTGCTAGGGGTGGTGGTTCTCAAGTTTGCAAACTTCAAGGAGGAAGGGATGAGCTACTGGGAGGTATGGTGAAAGGGCTCTGTGGTGGTGACTAGTGTGTGGTGTTGCCTTTTGGTCAATGGGATGTATGGCGGAACCCAAGGGTGCTCTGAACAAGCAGTACACTAGTGCAGTAATGGCAGCCCCAACGTCTTAGATACTTGAATCATTGTTGTCCCCTGAGTCCTTGCACCTATTCCATCCAAGCTGCATCCATAACTAGCCTGAGGATGGTGTGCGGTCGCACAATTGGAAAACCAACAAACAGCAAAGACACTAGTGGCAGGGTAAAAGTCCTTGGAATACCTTGTGCAAGGCTGGCTGATAGAATGTCCTTGTAGTATTAAATGCTGGAACGCATGTATTCTACTAACTGCGCCTTTTCCACGCAGCTGTACCACCGGGTGGGCTGCTTCTCGTCCGTTCTCAACCACTGCTACGACCATGTGCTGGAGCTGGACCTCAAGGTGAGTATAACTATACAAATGGTTGGGGGGGATGCATGCAACAACACGCTACACTCAATACACGCACTCGGCATTTACCAATGTGCCTGCATTACAGGCCTTAGCACTGGGACTACAATCGTATGAATCGTATGAATCGTACAGTGAAGCTGAACCATGCTACTGATGGCTGTGCATGCATATGGTACTGTCCAATGTTGCACCACAATTTTCATGCCACCAACGCCTGACGCTGTGCTTTCACGCAGCCCTGGGAGGCCCTGCTGGAGTTTATTGCTGTGGCTGCTGAGGCGCACGGTCAGGGCGTGGGTGCCAAGCTCATGCACTGGGCGGAGGCGCAGGCAGTGCGTGTGCTGCTGGACACTGCACCCAAGGCGCTGCAGGAACACGGCATGAAGCTGCTGTTGTGGGTGAGCACATGCCCATGGCACCTGGTGATCCACCAGCAATCATCTTTAAAGTACAGCAAAATAAAAGCATTGAATTTTGAGCCATTTTTATTTTAGGGGACACTGGTATGTGCCAGAACCCAAAGCATGAAATTCGCACTGCACAAATTGCAGCAGGCCCAGGACTAAAGCCCTGACACGCAGCATTGCGTACACCCTTACACAGCTGTGGCCTCCATAGCAACCCTAAACCCCAAACCCCAAACCCTGCAGGTGGCTGCAGACAACCCCGTGGCCTGCCGCCTGTACGAGCGCACCGGCTTCATGCAGACGGAGCGCACCTCAGATATGACCTGCGCCTGCATCAAGGCGCGCATCTTCCGCCGCTTCCTGGGCCACTCCGTGTGGCACAAGATGGAGCGCCGCCTGGCACCCGCAGACCTCCTGGAGCGGTACGCGGCCCCGGGGATGCAGACCATGGTTTCCATCCCCGTGGCGGACTACATCCGCAGCGGGGGGGCGGGCGCCAAGGGGGCGGAGATGGGTGGCCGCGCTGGGTCAGGAGTCATCAACCTCACTGCTGTTTCCTCCACGGTTGGGGAGGTTGTGCATATGGTGGCGCCAGCAGGGGATCATCACGTCCAGGAGGAGGCTGGGCCCAGCGTGGATAGCCCCATTGCTCTTGGCATCCCACTGCGCATGGTGCGGCAGCCCCAGACAATCATGAGCAGCCACAGTGAGAGCGCTGCAACTGTGGGTGAGGCAAGCAGGGAGGTGGTGGATGGGGAAACCCAGCTGCAGGATGGCATGTGGCCGGTTATTGAGACCAGTACTGAGGGCAAAGCAGAGTGCAGTGATGTAGGAGATTCAGATTGCACCGCCAATCCCTTGGCCAACAGCCCAGCATGCATGATTGAGGCGGCGCCTGCTTGCACAGCACCAGCTGCAGAGCCCATGCCAGAGGCCACTGCAGTGTCTGAGGCGCCAGAAGCCACATCAGTCGCTGACCTCGCAGCGCAATTAGAAGCGCCTGCATCATCCGTGGAGCTTCCAGCGCAATCAATGACCCTAGGGCTGGCCCAACACAGCCACAGCCATGGTCAGGAGGAGGACCAAAGTCCACACAGTCCCAGGCCCCAGCCATGCAGCCCAGCCACAGAGTACACAGAGTCGCCCCACTCCCCAGGCACCATCAAGGCCCTACAGGCACCTGCTGCCAGGCTGAGCTCATCCTCAGACCTGGGCGCTGGCATATGCATGGCTGTGCAGGCGCGGGGTTCAGACTCAGTGACGTCGCTCGACAGCATCGCGCGCACCACCAGCAAGGGCTTGACCAAGCTGGCAATGGAGCAGGCAGGGGCTGACGAGGTGGTGTCCTCCAAGGAAGGCGTGGAAGGGGGTGCCAGCGTGCTGGGTGATGAGCAGACTGTGTAGAAGGGGCAGCAGGCTGCGCAGGCAGCTTACAGGGTATGTACAAGTATTACTTTTTGTTGCTGGCCAGAGCACTAGTGATGTTGAATTATCACCATTGTCACAATCCTCAAGGCAAGCATGAGGAGTTGCAGTTGCAAGGGGATTTATATTGGATAGCATACCACCAGGTACACTGGGCCAGGACATGTTAATGACATTTTATATAGCAGGTATACTGTTGCATGCATTGCTGGGTCGCTTATGCCAATGGCATGGTGCACCCACCCAATGGATTCTGCGCAAGTGTCAATTTTGTCTCTATGAAGTTTGGGTAGCTATTTGGACCCAAGTTGATGTGTGACTTGTCAAATGTCAATTGCATTAATGGTTGTCTCTCACTAGACAAAGTGCAAGCTTGCATGATTTGGCATTGCCATCCATTGCACCTTGCCTCCATGCCATGCGGCACTACAAATAGTATTACTGCTCGAACTGACCTTTAACCTCGTGACCTCGTGATTGAGCAATGTATGACTGCAAGCCATATGCCATATGGTAAGTGCGTTGGGGCATGGCAGTTACTGTAACAGTTACAGGTGGGTCTCAGAACTGGTGACTGTAACATACAAACAAACAAACAAAAGGCGTGCCAAGCCGTCATCCGGGCTGTGTGAAAGCGGGGTGGAAGACTCTCAGAGTGGACAACAGGGGCCTCGAAGCAGGAAAGGAAGGTAGGGCGATGGGGTTGTGCTCAAACGGCGATGCCGCTTCGACTGTGACAATACAATGCAGGCTTTATTATTTCCAATAATTGGTGATAATTACAAAAGATTTTGAAGAACGTTGACCACTTTTCAGGTTTGAAACCTGAGCCGATCGGCCGTCAACGAACCTGTGGCAGCTGCTGACAACATAACGTTGGTCTCTCTAAGATATTCACTTGCTGTTGAAACAGTTACTGTTCTCCAGAACTCAGGTTCTTTAGACCTCAAGGCTTGGCTCTTCTGGGTAGCACTGCTTCGTGATAAGGCGGCCTTATCACGAAGGCCGTAACTACTACTGTTTAAGCCTGTAAACAGCCTTTGAAGCCAGCTTTTGAAGCCGTTCCTGGGCCAGGCCAGGCCATAAAAAAATCGTTTGATACTCAGTAGCAGTATTGCTGCAGCAGGCAAGTAGTCTGCCCTAAAGGTGACGATACTTTGGTTGTACATACCCGATATGGCATAGATAAATTGCTGATCATGTTGCATGCCATGTATTGCGGGTGCTACATAGATCCTCAGAGGCCAACAACTGAGTCAGCATGCCATATGCCAGGCCCAGGGCTTAACCCATGACAGCTCATTTGGGTTGCTTTGCCATATGGCAGCTTATCTGAAGAAAACTTTACTAATTAAGTAATGTTTAAGACGTCAAGTGACTCACTTCATTCACTGAGCTGGCAGTTGGCTTTCAAAGTCAAGCACTTCATTCACTTGCGTGCTGCACCTGCTGACCAGGTCTTCATGTAGGTACCGGCTCCATACCAACTATCAAGATGCCCAAGAACTTGGGCCAAAAAAGGCAATGGAGAACATTCAATAGGCTATTCAAATGGACAGTGGCAAAATCACCGAGAAGGTCGCTGCCGCGCCATGACCCCAGGTCCCAGGATGCTCTCAAGGGCAAGCGGACAATCATGAAGTATACTGTGGCCATCTTTCTGGTTGCCCTGGCTACTGTGGCCTTGGCTTCTGGATGGATGATGTTTTGTGAGTATCTGGCGTCATTAGTCTTGCCAGCTGCCAAAAACCAGCCAGGAACAGATTCCATATCGCATGGCGCTGCATCAGCCCAGCTCTTTCGCCACGGTCAAAATCTACTACAGGCGCACATCCCCGCAGCTACACCTGGTTCAGTCAAGGGCACAAGCACAGATACAATCACAATCACAATTACAGGCACAGGCACAGGCGGCGCAGGGAGCACAGATGCCATTCGGATGTTGAGTGGTGCACTCTCTCTCAGTTTAAACAGCAGCTCTGTGAATGCGTCTGCCGGTGTCCTGGTCACCTGCTACATGCTCCAGGGCTGCATTGGGATGGCCTCCACAATTGCGCATAAGTCTCCTGCATGTGCCTCAGGCGCTGCAGCCGTCCAGCTGGCAGTGCCACCCTGCATGTAGGAATGTCATCTATTCACACTGATGTCATTTATTGATACATGATGTCATTTACTCGCATATTATGCATATTCAACATGTTTACTTCTTTTGACATCCAATGGTCACCCAAATTTACTTCTTATGATGATGCACTCAGTGTGGTGTTTTGACATGTTATTAATGCTAAACAAGTCCACGGATACCAGGGTCACAGGCAAATGCTTTGATGGACGGGAGGGACTACACACCACTGCTTCTGCAAGCCATGAGACAGGCAGTTGTCCTGGTGGAGCCAATTGGTGACTGCCGCCTAGCTCCAGCATTCACCTTTGGCTCCGCCCAAGCTCTGCCAGACACCGCCAGTGGTGGAGCCAATGGTACCCTCCTTGCTCCCACCAGCACACCAGCACCAAGCGGCGGAATGAGGCCACAGTGGGTTGCAGATGACCATGCAGATTCAGCTTACCTTCCCACTGGTGATACAGCTCCTGACACCACCCGTGCTCCTTCTGACAACAAGGCAGCAAATGATGGGCAAGCACCAAGTACCGCTCCAGCTCCACAGCCTGCAGCCACTGGCAGCTCCTCAGCAAGCTCTGGATCAGCAGGCTCACCTGATGGTGTCAGACCAGAGTGGGTTGCAGATGACTTTGCACATTCAGCATACCTGACCACCCTGGATGCAAATGCCCCGTCACCATCTTCATGGCCACATCAAGGCTTTGGTCAACATCTTCCCTTTGCAAGCCAAGGTAGCGATGTTGGCATGAGCTGTAAAGTTTGTGTGCATTCATGCTTGAGCAGATTTATGTAGAATGCTGCGGTTCTTGAATCTGCAATGCACATATGCTGCAGCAGCTGCTGGCGCTGGTGCCAAATGAGTGATCCCAATGTTCACCAACAAACCTGATCAGGGACACTTTGTTCATATAAGATTTACATGTCATACTCTGTTGCATGGAGAATCATCCTGCTTGCCAAGCAACCTCACCTTGATTGATGTACATGTATGCATACGCTGGTGCAGGTCCAGCATCAATGGGTGGGGTGCCGCTTGCACAAGGTGCCGCCCTGGCTGCCAGCTCTGGAATCAGGGCACATGCACAGGGCCCTGCACTGCCTCCATCCCACAGTGGCACTGAGGTAGCCCAAGTTGGTGCACAGGCCACCCACAACGTGACATTGTAGGGAGGCTCTGGACCTGCAGGGTCCCTGGGTTTGGGGCAGGGACTCAATGGCACAGTCAATGCGCACCGTGGCGAATCTGGTGCTGCAGAAAATGGAGGTGCAGATGCGGTTGCTGCGAGTCCCGCACCAGCTGCAAGCAAGGAAGGAGGTAATGAAGTCTCAGCGCAAGGTAAGCCTGGCCAGCGCTTGAATATGGTGAAAATATTGAAACAATTTTGAGCATTTTGGGCAGTGATAGGGTCCTGCAGGGTGCAATTGACGCTGAAGCGTGAGTAGCGTTTTGCTCTTTGATGACAATGATCGTAAACTGGAGTATTAAACTTGTACAGGTAGCGCACGCCAATGTTATCAAATGGTCATCACTCTGTTCACAGTGCGGCATTTAATGTCAAAAGATTTTGTCATGACACCGTCCAATTGAAATACTCAGTGACTGTATTACCTTCCAGGTGCCATAGCTGCTGGGCTCAATCGTCGCCAGAAAACTGCGCCTGCCCCTGAAGTTGCTGCAGAGCAAGGGTCAAGCACTGCCATGGCTGAGCCAGAACCAACCAGTACCCACAGTGGCATCTCAGGACTGGCCGACTATTGGTCCCAGGCATTTGCTGCCGGAGGCGCCACCAGTATGGCTGCACGCCAAGCCCTGGAGCATACCATCGCAGCGCATGGCTGCACATCCTTCATATCTTCGGCATGTAAGGCTTAGGACATGTCATCGCGACATGGACTTGCAAGCGGTCGCGGCGATAGCTGTCATGCAGGTTCAAGTTGATCTGCAATGGTGTCCAAAACATCATGCATGATGCGTGCATGGAACTTTCCATATGACGTTGCGCTGGTGCATACCATGCATTGTGTGAAAGCAGCGCATGTGCCACAAAGCCGCATGGCATGCCGTGCATGTGTTGTGGGCAGACAATATGGCAAATTGCATTGAATGCCAGGAGTCTCAGAACCATTGTTCAAAACGCTGCATGCATATCAGCAATGCAATGACTCAAGACTAGCTATCTGACCAATGATGCATCAAACAAAACTAATGTACTAAGTAATGCGTTGCAACAATTGTGTGCGTCTGCGCTGCAGTGGCAAATGCAAAGACCATTAGTGCTAGCCATGGAAAGGAGGCAATGTTCCAGGAATCAGTATCACAGTCCAGGAGCATCAACGACTGCCTGAACCGGGCAGCTCGCGGCTGATATTGCTGGTTGTGCAGGCTCAATGCTGTGCAGTGCAATGTTGCGTGTAACGCGACTTTAAGTAATACCCTCCTGAATGGTGCTGCACCGTGGTACTACGAATTCGCTGGAGGCCTCATGAGTCGCTGCAATTGTGTATTACACAGATAGATTACTGAATTAATGGATGGCATCTTGGTATGTGCTATCTGATTTGCAACATTTTCAACTCACTCACATCATGGCCAAAAGTTAAGAGCCATTCAAGAATTGATATGTGATCACAACAGAGGGTGTCTGTTACATTTGGCACCTCCATACGATTGCAACCAGCAGCAAAATCCAACACTGGTCAACTTGGGTGACAATGCCGCAGACAAAACGATTGATGGGTACTTGAAGAAAAGCGGAGCATTCATTGTCACTCTACTCTGTAACACCTATGCCGTGACTGTACGTCACCCGCAATTGTCAGTAATGGTAGCACGCACTGCTCTGCAAAGAGTACTGCTGCGGCTGCGGCTGCTGTCCTTGATACCACTAACAAGACTCCTGCTGCAGAAGCGCTTGCGCCTGCTGCTGCCCGTCCTGCATTTGGCTTTGCCCCTGCTGACCTTGCTGCTCCTGATGTGCGTGTGCAGCTGAGTAGGCATGCATATGGATGCATCCGTAGGCATTCCTCTGCCATTGCGTGCTGCGGCACCCCTGCCTTCTGGCATAGCCAGCCGCTTGTTGCTGCATCCCCGCCGCTTGTTGCTGTATCCCTGCCGCTTGTTGCTGCATCCCCGCCGCTTGTTGCTGCATCCCCGCCTGCCGCACATAGCCCAGCTGGGCCTGTTGCAGCGCAGGGCCTTGATACTCCCCTGCCTGCAGGCCATAGCCGGCCACATGCACCTGCGCTTGCTGCTGAATAGCGCCCCCGCCCACCCCCGCCACCTGCCCATAGGTGCCCACCTGCTTTCAGGCTGCGGCTGCGCCTGTACTGGCTGCTGCACATAGCCCTATTGTGGAACCGCGCCCTGGCCCACCCCCACATGCAGCCCACAGCCGCCCGCCTGGTTGGTGCGCCGAGCCCTGGTGCATGACCCCGCGGTATCCATCCATCACTGGCGCGTGTTGTCATCCATCCACCCCTGCCCACCATACCCCCTCGAGGGTGCTGGCGTTGCCCCATGGCCATGTTGAGCTGGCGCAGTGCAAAGCGCTCCTTGTTGGTCAGTCCCGAGCCGGCCACCACCAGGCCAGTGCCCAACCCAACCCTGCACAACAAGATGTGCCCTCTTGAGGGGTAGAACAGCAAGCACTAGAACAGTCCTGTGATAATAGAAAACATTTGTGAAAATTGATGATGAGCTGTGGTTGTTGTGCTGCCACTGTCAGACCGGTGCCCAATACAACCCTGTGCAAGACTGTAGTGGGTGATTCATTTGTGGCTAGGCAGCGCAGCACATGCGCAGGGACCCGCATGCAATGTTAACCAGCATGCACGCATGAAACCTTGTGCCTCATGGTGCCCTGTGAGTTGCAGGATCGTAAACTCTAAACCCTGAACCCTAAACCCTGAACCTCAAAATTTGAACCTCAAACCCCGTCCCCTAAACTCGTGCCTCATGATGCCCTGGCCGCCATTTGTATAAGTGGATGAGCATGAATGCAGTCGGGTTGATTGGCATGAGCGTGCGTTGATTGGCATGTGCGCACCCTTGAGCGGGTGAAGCCTCGTGTGACTCCAGCTACACCAGCTGCTGCTGCCTGGACCAACACAAACACAGCTTGGGGTTTAGGGTTGAGGTCGAGGGTTAAATTTAGGGTTTAGAGTTCCCAAGTTTATATATAGCTGCACCAGCTGCTGCACCCTGCTGCCTGAACCAACACAGACACAGTTAGGGTTTAGGCCAAGGGTTTTAGGGTTTAGGGCTGCACCCAGCCAGCTGCTGCAACCTGCTGCCTGGACCAACACAACACACATGGCACCGTCACACGGGCGCACCTATGGTCCACATGGCATGACCATACGGGCGCACCTATGGTCCACACCAGCACCAGCCCACAACCCCCATCATGCGCCGCACGCACGGCTAGCCCCCTGCGGTGGGCGGCAGATGCGCGAGGCTAGGGCGCCGGGTCTGTGCTGCTAGAGGGCACCCCCGCTGCCTCCTTCTCAAGGCGCAGCGCAGTTGCCTCGCACATATCGGCAAACCTGGTTGCCATCACCTTGCTCTCCTCCTCGCTCTGAGGAGGGCGGTACTGCTTGAGCTTCCCCTCAACCACGTCCAGCCAGAATAGCGCTGCAAGCTCCTCAACCAGCGGGCGCAAGCCGGCATCGCAACCTGCCAGCTGATAAGCAAATTGGGCCGGGTCCGCCATGGTCATGAGCTTGACTGCACGCATTGCCCTGGGGTCCCATTCGCCGCGCCAGAGCAGCTGCCCCCCAGAGGCGACGTCCATGAGGCAGTAGTGAGCGGCCTTAAGCTCTGTGGCCAGTCTGGTAGGCTCATCCGGGGAGCTTTGGCTACGCATCCCCTCGACCTCGGTGGCATACGCGCTGAAGCGAGGGGTCGCCGCGCCCCCCGCCGAGTGGAAATCCATGCATAAGGATGTTACCAGGTGAGAGGTCGCCGTGGAAACACCCTCGCTCCGCCATGTCCTTCAGGGTGAGCGCCAGCTGGCCATAGGCTCGCGCGATGGCTGCTGGGCCCTGCTCCTGCAGGTGGATGGGGCGTGCCACTGGAGAGAGCACAAGGAAGGCGCGGCCGCTGCCCTCCATCCTGCCGCTGGCCTCCACATTCACCACGTGTTCCAAGTCAGCGAGCGCTTCGATCCTGCGGGCCTGCAGGTGTGACCACAGCATGACTCACTGCAGCAATGAGCGCAGGCTTGATTAATTTATTATTATAATGATCATGCTCATTATCATTACAATTATTACAATTACTACTATCATTATTAACGAGCGCAGGCTTGATTATTATTATTTATTATTACTATTACTACTATTATTATTATATTATCAATGAGAACGGGCTTGGCAACGCCTGAAATGAACCCGCCACCTCATGATCGGCAAACCCATCGCTGCAAAGTCTTTCTAGCATGGGGTTTGAGCCCGAAACCTCATTCACAGGACAAAGTGGGTTATGTACTGCGTGACGGTACAGCCCTAGAACCCCAAGCTAGGGTACCCAGCAGCATACCCTAGGGTGGACAGAGCATTACAACTTCAAGTACCAGTGGGACTCGGGTCAGGATGAAAACACCCAACGAAAGATGTGTCAATGTGGTGGCTGTGGCTGAGTAACTAGCCAGCAACACCAAGGGTGATAAGATAATAATAGGACTATTATTATCTTATTATCCTTGGCAACACACACCGCCAACTGTCCCCCAACCAGTGGGGTGCTCACCTCGGCAAGCGCTGTGGGGACACCTTGATGACCACGCGCTTGGCCAGGGCTGGCTGTCCCACGGGGGCTGACAACCCAGAGTACACCTTGCCCTCGCGGCCAGCCTTGACCGGTGGCCCAAGCCCCTCACCCCACACCGGTATGAGCGATGCAAAGTCAGAGTACCTGCAAGAGAAGAAAACGCTAGTCAGCGCAGAAAAACGGGACAGCACAAGCTCATCTACTGCTGCAAGGTGCATGATGAGGCATTAGGTAAATGATGCTAAACATTTAGCCAAATGATGCTACATATTTAGCTAAATGATGCTAAACATTGAGCTAATTAGGAGCATCATTTATTAAATGATGCTACATATTTAGCTAAATGATGCTCCACCTCTAAGGATGGCTGAGAGGCACCGTACAACATCACGCCACAGGCAACAGCCTGATCACCTGTCACTACCGCCAACAGTACACAGAACCCTGAGCAGGGTTCAGGGAAACCCTACTAGGGTTTACGGTAGAATATGGAACCCTATCAGGGACCACGTGGCAGCGCTTGGTACTGCTACTGGCTGGTAGCAGCGCCTGTCCTACAATGCTGGATACGCAGCAGCGTTTCTTGCTTTGCTAGTTGGCTTGCAAAATACGCTGCCTGCTTATCCACCATTGTAGGACAGGCGCTGCTACCAGCCAGTAGCAGTACCAGCGCTGCCACGTGGTCCCTGATAGGGTTCCATATGTTGCCCTAAACCCTGCTTAGGGTTCTGTGTACAGTTGGTGGTAGTGACAGGTGATGAGGCTGTAACACAACCACTGGGTGTTTGTAAATGGCAACCAAGGTGCAGACCCACTCACAGTGTATGGTGGTGCTGCAACCACAACACTGGTACACTGTGGGGCAAGGTGTAAGGTAACCGGTTGCTGACACACGTTGTCGGTAGTGGTGTAACACCTGCGGGTGGCCCTGGAACTCCCTAAAACCCTAAACACATGCAGGTGGCCCTAGCACTTCCTAAAACCCTAAACTCCTGCAGGTGGTCCTAGCACCACACCTGCGCCCCTCGTGGGTAAAGCTCCCCAGCAGATCCAGCGGCACAAACCCCAGCTGCTGCGCCTCTGCGCACACCCAGCTCGCCAGCGCCTTCAGACCCTCGCTATGGGGCTCCATGCTCAGGGGCAGCTGTGGCGTGTACCGGGTGGTGTCTTCCTCAAGCAGCCAGAACTGGACTGACTCACGGCCGATCACCGCGCCAATCATGGCCCTGCGGCCCTGCTGGTATTCTCGCACCAGGCCAAAGGAGGTGCACAGCCGCCCCACAGCAGAGTGGCGCTCCGCGTCTGAGCTGATACTCACTTGCAGCTCCGCGCAGGTCACCAGGTTGGTCCACACCCTCTGGCACAAGCCACAGGAGTAGTGAGCTAATGTCAACTCTGCTGGGTGAGTGCTGTGTGTTAGCTTGTTGCACGTACTTTTGCTTGTTGCACAAAATTTCACAAGGTATAGCAGTTGGCTCTTTCTGGCTGGTTGGAGGAGCCAAATGCCCTCATTATATGATATATAATTATATTTTATATCACATCGATAATATATAATACTCTCTGTAGGGAGAGTGAGTATGGGAAGACGAATGCTCTTCAATTGTGCGTCTTCTTCCCTTGCGACATGCAAGAAGGTGCAGCTCCAGTGTGCACGCATTCCTCCAGGTGCACGGTTGTGGCTGCTAACAAGGTCAAGCAAAGCACAGCACCCACCTCAGAGTTGTGCAGGACGCTGATGTCAGGCTTTTTGCCAGGGAGCCCCGACGAGTGGGTGTCGACCACCTTGCCGCTGGGCACTTTCCCAAGGACCAGCGGCTCGCCGTTGCCGTCGAACGTCACAGGCTCGGGCTCCAGGTTCTGGTGTCTGCACTGACACGCGGCCAGAGCCGCACACAGAATGTCAACCTGCCCCTGCAGGTGTTCCTCCTCGTATTTGTCTCCTGTCACAAACACATCAATGGCCGGAGTCAGTTTAGGAACCACTGTGCTGTAGCTACCAGCACCTCTCGGTGAGCAAGCGCACTGTTTAGGGTTTAGGGTTTGGGGTGAAACCCTTAACCCTAAACCGTAACCCTAAAGCCTACACAGTGGCTGCAGAAAGTAACCATGGCACACCTGGGCTGGGCGGATTTCCCCACTCCTGTTGGAGCCTTTGCATGTCCTCCCCTTGGAACAACTCCTCCAGCTCTCACCCCACAGCTGGACAGCGCTCCTGGAACCAGCGTACGGTGCCTCCATAGCCAGCAGCGTCAGCTTCCGCCTCATAAACCTCGCCAATCTCCCTTTCAGTCAGTTTCGTGCGAGAGTGCGCAACAGCAAACACAGCACATCAGCGCAGTGCACCTTTGGGTGCAGTATCTCAGACTTGCCATTCAGCTCAATAGAAAATACCTGGGCTCCGGCCATGGCAGTGAGTTCTTGCACCTTTGCCTGCAGTGGCTAATCCGTGACATCACCTTTGCCTCCACCTTTGCCTCCAGTTCTGCCCAGAGCTGTGACATCACCTTCATCAGCACCGTTTCAGCAGGCTGCTCGACTCCCGGGTCACCGTCACCCGCAGCAGTGGCACCTGGAGCCTATTTGCAAGGTGCACACCAGAAGCAGGTCAGCGGAGCAATATGGCCCCCCAGACAATCAGAGTGAGCAAGAGCAATTTTGTTTCTTTTGACTTTTTATATCAAGTCGCCACCAGCTGTGTCAACCAGCAGACTACAGCAAGTAGCCCTCGTTCGAGTGACGGTCCAAGGCCCTTTGTTCACCTATTGTTGCTGCAAGTGCACCCTAGCATTATCCACATACCCTTGCCGCTCTGTGCACAGGAACTTTGCACCCCGTCCCTCGACCCCCACCAGCTCCACTTCAGCATGACGTCATACCTGCACCCTGTTCCGGCTCTCCTCATCACCTGAGCCAGCCTCAAGCGGCGCGGCACGGGTAATGCCAGGTCGTTGTAGGGAGCTTCTGCCCACTATATGTTTTACAGCAGGTACCCAGGATTGTCGCCACACTGACTGGGTGACCCCAGCGGTTGGGCGGTGAGGAGCATGGGAGGGTGGGGCGGCGGTGGCTCGTCCCTGCAACGGACAGCGGGTTGGGATGACACGACTTTGACAGGGGTAGCTACCAGCTGCTTAGAGGCTTCTAGAAAGAGCAGTGTGTCCAGCACGCCTTTCCCCTTTCCGTACCTGGTTAGGCCTACTCGTGGCCAACCACGGACCTCCTGCAGCTGCACAGCTTGCCATCGTTGTGGGAACTCTGCCGCACTAACTATCTAACCGACACAGACACCTTGCGTGGAGAAAAGCGACAACAGACACCCGGTTCCTGTGCATGCATGCAACCTCCCGACGGTGTTGCGCCGTGCGCACCAGCTGCACGCATACCTTTCACTGTACCATGCTTTAAAAGCAGCGCACGTATCACAAAGCTTTTGCTGAACACGTGCTGTGTGTCGTCAATAACATACAAGCCTGTAGCAGGTTGCCAGGATAAGCATGCACGCAATCACGGTTATTTATAAGTATACTTCCTAGCTCTGGACCCTAAGCAAGGGTTGGAACCCAACTAGCAGGCAGTCGAGGCACTGGGCTAAGCATAGCCCGATTAATGTCTGTCAGTGTATGAATCGCGGGGAGCAAAGAATGAACTGGCGGTGATAATATGGGGGCAAGTGCGGAGAGAACTGATAGGTTGGGCTGGCGTGGTGACAGTGGGGGTGGTCATCCAGTGCATCACTGATCTGACAGATTGTAGACTACCCTCTACCATCTACGGGTCCGTAGGCTACCTTACCTAGGCTATTCACTGGTGCTGCACCCATGGCACCAGAAATCTGCTTGAGGGCTCAATATGTCACAGCAATTCATGCATTGTGTTATTCTGCCGTTCAAAACTCGCCGACAGTTTGGTCAACAGTTGAGAGCCATGCGGTATTTGATCACAACAGAACGTGTCTGTTACATTTCGCAACCCCGTACACCCAACCACAAATTCCAACACTAGTCAAACTTAACAATGTCAAAATGCCACAGACAGAACAACATTGTTTTTTGCAGAAAACACGGATCAATCATCGTTACTCTAATTTGCACCAGCTATCAGCATCCTGTACTGTGACACTGTACATCACCTGCAACCTGTCAGTAATGGCAGTACGCACTGTTTTGCACGGAGTACTGCTGCTGCGGGTCATGCGCCTGCACATGCTGCGCCTGCTGAGGCTGCGGCTGCTGTTCTTGATACCACTGGTAATACTCCTCTTGCGAAAGCGCATGCGCCTGCTGCTGCCCAGCCTGCACTTGACCCTGCGGTTGGTGGTGTGTGCGTGCAGCTGGGTAGGCATCGACCTGCGCTTGCCCAGTCATTGCGTGCTGGTGCACCCCTGCTTCCTGACCATAGCCGGCCACCTGTGCATGCGCTTGATGCAACACCCCTGCCTGCTGACTGTACCTAGCTGCCTGCTGCGGCACCGCACCCTGCACCCCTGCTTGCTGGCCACAGCCCTGCGCTACCTGTGCCACACCCGGGTATTGGCCATAGGTGGCAACCTGCGCATGGGCGTGTTGCTGTTGTGCACCAGGGTACTGGCCATAGCTGGCCGCATGTTGCTGCACCGCACCCTGATGCACCCCTGCTGGGGCATATCCAGCCGCCTGTGGCTGTTGTGGCGCCAGGGGCTGCACCTGGTGCTGCATCGCTGCCTCCTGACCATACCCGCCAGCCTGCGCCTGTGCTGGTGGCATTTGTTGCTGCACATACCCATGCTGCGCCGGTTGCTGCACCGCGCCCTGGGCAACCACCCCCGCATGCACCCCATAGCCAACTCCTTGCCGCTGCACCGTATAGCCATCCGCATGCTGGTGCGCCGAGCCCTGGTGCATAACCCTGTGGTACCCATCCACCACCTGACGCATGTTGTCATCTATCCACCCCTGCCCGCCATACCCCACACCCGGCCCCGTATATCTCCCCTGCACAACATCCTGCGCTGGAGCATACTGCACCCCTTGAGGGTAGGGCTGCTGGGGGCACCCACTCATAGGCGCGCGCTGCCCCGGCATCTGTTGGTACCCGGCAGCAACTCCTGTGCCTGCGGCTGCGCCACCCCTGTTTGCTGATACTGACATGTGGCTTGGTGGGTGCTGGCGTTGGCCCATGGCCATGTTGAGTTGGCGCAGTGCAAATCGCTCCTTGTTGGTCAGTCCCGAGCCTGCTACTGTCAGGCCGGTGCCCAAACCGACCCTGCACAACAAGGGGTGCACTATTGAGGAGTAGAGCAGTAATCAAGAAAACAATCCCGTGATCGCAAAGAGTAATCATTTGTGAGAAATGTGAACAAATTGCAGTTGTTGGGCTGCCACTGTCAGGCCGGTGCCAACACAACCTGCACAAGAATGCACTCTTGGCAACATCTGAAGCTGGGTAGCGTGGCATATGCACAGGGATTGGCATGCGACATAAGGCACATGCATGCATACAACCTGGTGACTCATGGCTGGCCTGCATGTGCGTTAGTGGATGTGCATGTGCGCAAGTGGGTTTGCACGTGCGTGCTTTGACTGGCATGTGTATCCGTGAATTTGCATGTGCGTACCCTTGCGCGGGTGAGGCCTCGTGTGACTCCAGGTGCACCAGCTGCTGCAACCTGCTGCCTGAAGCAGTAAAAACACAGTTTAGGGTTTAGGTTTTGAGTTTCAGGTTTAAAGCTGCACCAGCTGCTGCAATTTCCTCCCTTGGCCAACATGCTTGACTCACGACATCATCACACCACATCAGCAAGAGCAACTAATCAAGACAATTTCGATTGACGCTGTGATCAAGGTTGAATACGCGTACATGTCAACACCCTAAAACCTACAGCACCCGATGTGTGCACACGTCAATACCCTAAACCCTAAAGCACCCATGCCCCTGCATCTCACCATTTGCGTGGCGAGCCTTCTGCCGCTTGCCATGCGCCCCTCCCCCGTTGCTCTCCGCGGCCCGCCTCCTACCCACACCCAACCACTCCTGCAAATGCACATGGCAGAGCAAGTTACAACCACAAAGGACCCCCAGCTCCGGACAGCATCACACTCCATTTCATTCCATTTACATCAACCCATTACCCCCCAAATAAAACCTACATAAAAGGGCTGCCAAGCCAGACACCGGCTTATGCTTGAACCAGGGCAAGGTACCAACATGGCAGGGGGCATTACCAATCTTGAAAATCAGCAGATGGTATGAAGATTGACCATGCACCTCCGCCACGCACCTCAACCTCCGCCCCATCCGACCCACTGGCCACATTCCCATCTCGGTCTCCCCTTCCCCTCCCCCGTTCCGCGCCTCCATCTCGCTCCCCCCCTGACCGCTCCCGCCCACTCCCCCCATCGCGCCCCCCCTTGTCCCCCATCCCCTCCCCTCTCCCCTCTGACCGCTGACGTGGCACTGCCACTTCCACCACTCGTGGCGCTGATGCTGGTGCTGACGTGGCGCCAGGCGCCCGCCCCTCCCCCCCGACCACCACCGCCCGCTCCTCACCCCCTTGCGCCTCCTGCTGAGGTGGCACTATCACTTCCTCCAATCGCTGACGTGGCGCAGCCACCCCCTCCCCCTCGCCCTCCCCATTGGGGCCCCTCCCCTCCTCCCCCTGCTCCACCCGATGATGACGTGGCACGTGCACCAGCACCTCTATGCGCTGACGTGGCGCCGCCACGGGCTCCGCCTGCTGACGTGGCACCGGGTACTCCCCTGCCTGGCCCATAAACAGCGCCAGCAGGTCGTTCACCTGGGGGGATAGGTAGCACAGAGTCAATTTGATGCTTTGAAGAACATTGATTTATTAATGTATTTTAACGTAATGTAAATTCGGTCCGATATTGATCATGGCTCTTGATCGCCCCATGTAGCCCATTATATTTGTTGCCATGCAAACCCCAAAAAGGCAAAATGAAAATGCCTCAGCCTCTAAAAACGTGCTCAACAAGGGTTACAACATCATCCCTGCTTACCTGGCGCTGGCTGAGCTCCATGTAGAACCTTGTTGTAGGGTGTAGGGTTTAAGGATTCAGGGTTTAGGATTAGGGTTACAATTGAAGGTTCAGGGATGGTAGGGGAAACAGTGGACAGAAGGGCAATGCCATTTTCTTCGCTCAATCCTCTTCCTTAACCAACGCGCCTGTTCAAGGATAGGCTGAGTAGATATTTATTTATGTATTTATTTGAAGGTTCAGGGCTTACTACCTAACGCTGGCTGAGCTCCATGTCAAATTTGCTGTAGGGTTTAAGGGTTAGGGTTTAGAATGTAGGGTTTACTGCATCCCTGCTTACCTGGCGCTGGGTGAGCTCCATATCAAACTTGTTGTATGCAAAGTAGTTGTCGCGTATGGCTGGCTTGAAGTCGCGCTCGTGCAGGGAGGGTGGGGCGCGCACACGCCGCACGCGTACCTGGGGGCAGAGGAAGGGGGGCGAGGTTGGCAAGGAGGCAATCCAGTGCCCGTGAACCATGCCGGCAAGCTTGCACTGGGATGCGCACAAACCATTACGGGGATGCAAGCGGACTACCCAGAAATCCCGTGTGCAATGCAATCCCTATGCAATTTCTGTATACCTCATCGGGGTCTGCATACCTGTGCCAGGAAGCTTTGACCCGTTCTTGCAGGGTGTGCAATGACTCTGTGTGTGGTGTTCCTGTAGGGTTTTGTGCAGGGTTTCACCAGTGCGGGGAAGCTTTGGCCTGTATGTGCAGGGCGCCAAGAATTGTTGTGTAGGGTTTTCTGTAGAGTTTTCCTGTGGGGTTTTGTGCAGGGTTTCACCTGTGCGGGGAAGCTTTGGCCTGTGTGTGCGTACGCCCCTGGCTCCAGCAGCCAGCCCCCCCTCCCCTCCGCCTCAAACAGCGCATGCATCTCCCTGGTCTTGAAGTTGAACAGGAACAAGGGAGTGCCATCCTCTATTGCCGCAACCTGTGGCGATACAGGGAGCTGTGTCACAGCGAGCACCCAGTACCCTAGTCCCCAAAACCCTAAACACAACCCACCTTGTAGTCCGACCGACCGCCCCTACACCCAACACCCTGCAAGCCCACCATGATTCCTGGAGGCGATCCCGCTCGGTGGCGGGGCTGCACATAAAACCCTCCAATATAAACCCTAAACCCTACTTATCACACCCCTAGCACTTACCATGGGCCAGAAGGTTTGGCTGAGGCCAAACAGGCCCTGGAGGCATTCCCGCTCAGTGGCGGGGCTGCACCCAAATATGGCACCCCCCACCGGCTCCCGGGGGCAGGTGGGGGGCGGGGAGGGGGCGCCGGCGTGCCTGGGCATGGCTGCTGGTGGTGGCGGTGGCGTTGGTGGTAGTGGTGGTGGTTGCGGTGGAGGTGGTGGTTGTGGTTGTGGTTGTGGTTGTGGTGGTGCTTCAGGTAGGCTGTGTCAAGTCCCCCCCACTGTGCCTCGACCACTGCCTTGTGTACACAGGGTCCACACCTCGGTTCCTCTGCCAGGATGGTTACACCTCCCTGATGCTGGCTTGTTTTCTACCCCCTGGGGTGTTGACCTGCCCGCCAGGTTCTGCCAAGTGGTTTTTCCCCCTGGGGTGCTGCGTGCTGCGCCGCTGGTGAGCGTGTCACTGCTATGCATGTGGATGCTCACAGTCTCCAAGTGCTGCTGAGGTGGGCTCCTATATATATGTGGAACTTTTTCAGCTGCTGCTGTTGTCTGCCGCAAGCCTTAGAACCCAAAAGCTCTAGCTCTAGCTTCTACCGCACTGGTATTATCGTGAAACGTGAAACGCCAAGATGTCATCCACGCCTGCCAGTTCAAACCCACTGTGCTTTTCAATAGACCACCTGGTTGGTAGCGTTTGCAAGCACCCAATTTAAAAGGGTCACTTTATGGGCTCTATTTTCCATACTGTATTCTGCACGAGGTTGCCTACTTTCGATAGTGCATGCATATGGTGTGGTCACCAACATGCATGGATGCCTCTGCGGCAGTGCGCCTTCGTACAGTCTGCGCAGTCCTTATCTGTGTATGTATGTGCATTCATGGCGTTAATTGCCTTACAAGCGCTGCTTTCAAAGCAAGCTTCAGCTGAAAAGGCGAGTGGCTTTCTGAGGGTGACGCTTCCGCCCGCGCTGCCGGGCTGCAGCCAGTCTCCCGCCCAGCTGCGCGCGACTTTCAGACGGGTCTTTGCAGAGGCGTTTGTTTTATCTTTATATCCTCGCGCGTGCTGCCATTCCCTCCATTCTTTCTTGCAGAGTCGCATTGCTATTGTTGGTGGCAAAGGTGCTCCTGCTCTACTGAGTACCTTTCGCCATGCTTGCTGGGTGACACAATATATATGCATGGCATTGCCACTGGGGTAGACCTGGGTGCACAAGCCCACCCCTTTGCAACCAGCAACAGCAGAGTTTCCTGAACGGCATACACACCTGCCTTATTCCCTGCCTGGCTACACGGGGATCAGGGTTCAGCCCGTGACTGGCACTTCTGGGCAACATGGTGAAAGAGAACCAGCCCGTGGTTGCGTATTACTATGACGAGGAAATCGGCAACTTCAACTATGGTGGGGGCAACCCAATGCGGCCCCACCGAGTCAGGCTCACCCATAGCCTCGTGGGGGGCTACGGCTTGGGCAACAAGCTGCTCATCAACCGGCCGATGCCCAAATCACGAGAGGAGCTCACAGCCTTTCATGCCGATGGTAGGCAGGCCCACCCCTCCTCCACCTGGCAATACCCTCCGGCTGCTTTCTCAACCCCTTTGCACGCTGACAACGCCTTGTGAACGTCGCAGAGTACATCGACTTTCTGAGGACGGTCACTCCGGATAACCAGGACGAGTTTTTGACCCAAATGAGGAGGTTCAACCTGGGGCCGGTGGGGGAAGCTGACTGCCCTGTCTTCGACGGAATGTACGAGTACTTCCAGGTACGCACGCCCTGCATGCTTCACACACTTAAAGAAAACACGCCACTCGCACTGCCCATCTCCTGGGGTGCGGTTTCCCGGTGGTGTTGCTTTCGCTGCCCCACTGAATGCCGAGTGGGGGCGGGAGGTGGAGACAAGTGGTTTGTCCCCGTCGCCTCCCCTACGCTCGCAACCCCTCACCCCTGTTTTGCAACGTGCAGATTTACAGCGCCGGGTCGGTGGGGGGTGCAGCGATGATGAACTCCGGGGAGGCAGATATCGTGCTCAATTGGGCAGGTAGGGGTGGGGGCAACGCCAATGTATGCATGCATAACGCGCAGCGACCCCACCGGCCGCTCCCCACAGCAAGACGTGCAGCGCAGCTGCATAGCGGGGCGCTTTTGCCTCCCAAACCACGCAAACCACGCACCATCTGCATTTCCACAGGGCTGCTAGCATCTCCCATCCTCGTCCGTGTGCCTTTTCCCCCCTTGGCACCCTGCATGCCACCTCAATGCACACCAACCGCAGCCAGCGCCTTTAATTTGACCCGCCACAGTGCACCCAGTGCACCCAACACATACAGAAACGTATGCATGCACCCCTAAGTCTCAGCAAGTGGGTGCATCGCTCGTGCAGGCGGCATGCACCACGCCAAAAAGGCTGAGGCGTCTGGTTTCTGCTACATCAACGACATTGTGCTGGCCATACTCGAGCTGCTGAAAGTGCACCAAAGGTGAGAGCTGAACACACTGCACTGAAAGGGCACAAACAACGACAGAGTCAAGGGTGGTGCTGGTGTGGCTTCCCCCCGTTTAAACACCTGTGTAGTGGCTCCCTTGGCACCTGGGGGCCGCACTCAGCCCTGCCCTATTGCCCCTTTTCAGTGCACTTGGCAGGGGCTTGGATCACTGGCGCTTGCACACAAGCAATTGCATCACACTTGCACACGATATGCGCCATACATGTATGCGCGCACCCACCACCTCACCGCACCACGCTTTATCCCCCACCGCCCGGCCAACCCCCACCACCCCACCTCCCGCTCTTTTCACACCACCACCCCACCACCCTGCCCACCCACCCACACCCTCCCACCCACCACCACCCGCAGGGTCCTAGACGTGGACACAGACATCCACCATGGCGATCGCGTGGAGGAGGCGTACTACACCACTGCCCTCCCATCCCACACCACCTCCTGCATGCTGCCCCCCCTTTCATCATAACCACCACCACCCTTCCCATAACACGCGCATTACCATGTGCTATCCGCCCCACTCATCCACCCACCACACCCCAACCCACCCCCAGGGTCCTGTACGTCGACATCGACATCCACCACGGCGATGGTGTGGAGGAGGCGTTCTACACCACTGACCGGGTGATGACAGTCAGCTTTCACAAGTATGGGGATTTCTTCCCGGGGACTGGCGCGCTGGGCGACGTGGGGTTTGGCGCGGGCAAGAACTACTCGCTCAATGTGCCCCTGCAGGAGGGGATGGATGACGAGTCGTACAGCATGGTGTTTGAACCCGTGCTGCAAAAGGTGCGTGGGTGGGAGTTTGGGTTATGGCATGGAGGGACCATGGGGCAGGGACTATGAAGCCTGGTTGAGGCGGACCCACGCCATGGCTGGCATGACATGCCAGTTTAATTTCTTTGTTCAAATCGAAAGGCAGTTTGCAAATTTTGATTAATTTGGAAAAAAAATGTATTCTACAATTGCAAATTATTACCTCCAGGAGGCTTTGAAAATCTAAAAAAGTAGTGCCGTGGTGCAATGTAATATGGAACGTGCTCTGCAGTTGAATGTAAGCGTGGCCGTGAACATACCCCCCACTTTCCACCCCTTGCAGGTGATGGAGGTGTATCAACCGGGGGCCATCGTGGTGTGTGGGGGTGCGGACTCGCTCTCTGGGGACAGGCTGGGCTGCTTTAACCTGTCGCTCCAGGTGGGTGGCGGCGGTGGGGGGTGGGTGGGTGGGTGGGGGGGTGGGCGGCTGGAGGGATTTTCTGTGATAGGATACGCTGGGCTGCTGCAGCCTGTGGTGG
>JAULBX010007329.1:0-121901 GCA_032358255.1 Heterotrichella gracilis | reverse complement strand
CCCACTCCTCCCCCCAGATGTGAAGCCAACCCCCCTGCAGCCACGCACAGCCGAAACCCTGGACCGGAAAATACATATTACCGCACGGCCAGAGCAGGGTGTAGACAGGCCCTGGAGCCCCCCCACCCCCGATTACGCCCCCGGGCCATCCGCACCGGGGCCCTCACAGCGCCCCGGGAGCAGCGGCAGCAGCAGCGGAGGGGGAAACAAGGTGTGATTCACTAGCATGGCGAGCTGGAAAAGCAGAGTGCAGGGTTTGGGATGAGGGTTCAAAACATGTGGTTTAGGTTGGCAGCATGTGGTCCGGCTATGAAGCCACTCCCCCCACGGCTAACCCTGCCCTATGGTTTCGTGGGTAGTCTGGTCCCTGTGCAAGGCTGATCGAGTCCCTGCTTGCATAAAATAACAATGGAAAGAATAGAAAGGAATACATTTACAACGCCAGAATCGTACGTGACGCCGCGGCCCCACCACACAGGGCTGGCTCCCGGATGTGCGCCACTGGGTCGACTCTCGTCTGGCTCCCAAAGATGTAAACCCTAAACCCTAGACCCTAAGCTACTAGCTAACACTACGCCCCCGTGCACACAGGGCTGTCTCGCGGATGTGCGCCACTGGTGCGACACTGGTCTGGCTCCCAAAGATGTAAACCCTAAACCCTAGACCCTAAGCTACTAGCTAACACTACGCCCCCGTGCACACAGGGCTGTCTCGCGGATGTGCGCCACTGGTTCGACACTGGTCTGGCTCCCAAAGGTGTAAACCCTAAACCCTAAACCCTAAGCTACTAGCTAACACTCCTCTCCCGTGCACGCAGGGCTGGCTCCCAGATGTGCACTACTGGTTCGACACTGGTCTGGCTCCCAAAGGTGTAAACCCTAAAACCTAAACCCTAAGCTGGCTGAAACATCAGCCCCATTTCCTCCCCACACAGGGCTGGCTCCCAGATGTGCGCCACTGGTTCGACACAGGCGCAGGGGGGGCGCTGCCCAGCACCAGCGGGAGTGGGGGTGGCAATGGAAATGGCAATGGCAGCATGCATGGCCGGGGATCAAGCAGCAGGTGGGTGATTGGTATCTGCTTTCATGTTGAATTTCAGGGCAAGGCCGCTGGGCATCGAGAGGGTGTGTGAGTGTGTGCCCGTTGGTGTCAAGGGGAGTATGTGCATGCAGCTGCCTTTCATCAGTTGGGATGGCAATGGGAGCTTCCGTTGCCTGGGAGTGGGTGGACAGGGATGGGTGCTGGCCAGGCATTGCTGGAGGGGTTTGTGTGCAAGTGCACATACACGCAGGCAGCAGCAGCACATCCAATCCTCATTTCCGCCTCCCCTCTCCCCTCCAGGCCCCGCAGCCGCGCCCCCGACCTCACCACCCCCCTGCCATCACCCGACACCCAGCGACTCAGGCGGCGGCCGGGGCGGACACTGGAGGAGGCGTGGCGCCAGCAGTGCCTGGCTGTGTCTGCCTCTCGCAACCTGGAGCATGTGAGGGAGATGCGCGTGGTGCAGGTGGGTGGTGGTGCGGTGATGGTTGTGGTGGTTGTGGTGGTTGTGGTTGTGGTGGTTGTGGTGGTCGTGGTTGTGGTGGTGGTGGCCACTGGAGGAGGCGTGGCGCGGCCTGCTGGAGCATGTGAGGGTGGGTGGTGGTGGTGGTGCCACATCGTCCACGGCATATCCCCACTCCCTACTCCATTGCATTGCGAGGCCATGGCACAATGCATCGCACACCTCGGTCTAGCCATATTCCCCCTACTAGCATGGTTTGACCCCCTCGCACCCACCCACCCCTTCCACTCCCCTTCTTCTCCACAGGTGCTTCCGGATGTGGTTGACGCCAGCGGCAGTGTGGTGGTGCTGGTGGTGGGTGGCCACTACCGGGGGCAGGCCCTGCGCCAAGAAGACCTGCTGCTACACATTGTGCAGGTGGGTGGTGGGTGGTGCTTTTGGTGGTGCTTGAAGTGATGTTGCAATTTGGTGGGTGGGCCTGCATGCGTACGCGCCCGTGATCCTCCTTCATGGCGGTTGCTGAGCTTGCGCGCCAAAATTCCCTACGCCCTACTCCCAACCCCCAGAAACCCACGAGTGCTGCCGAAGTAACTCTAAGCAACCCCCTTGGGCCCCTCTCACAGGAGACGGAGCAAGTCCCCAAGGGGGCCCACTTCTCCATCCTCTACCTGCAAACACACAGAGCCCTAAAGTAAACCCTAAACCCTAAAGTAAACCCTAAACCTGCACCTCTCTCACAGGAGATGGAGCAGGTGCCCAAGGGGGCCAGCTTCACCATCCTCTACCTGCACGCCCACGCCCCAATGACCCTCCTACCCTCTGCGGTGTGGTTCGCCGAACTGCACGCGGCGCTAGCCCCCGGGCACCGCTCCCGGCTGCGGGGGGTGCGGGCGTTGCACCCCACCGCAAGGCTCAAGGCGTGGGCGTGGGTGCTTGCGCTGCATGAGCCGGCGGTGTATGGGGGCGTGGACTACTTTGACAGGTGGGTCTGGGGGCATGTGGTGTGCGGTGTATGGTGTGGAGAAGGCGGTGTGGAGAGGGTGGGTTGTGGGGTGTGCCTGGTGTGGGTGGCACTTCCCCGTCCAACACGCCTTGACCAGTTGGCTGCCCCCTGCAGGATCCCCCAGCTGTGGGGGATTTGAGGTGGCTCCCTAAACCCTAAACCCTAAAATCAACCTCCCCTTGCAGGATCGCCCAGCTGTGGGGTATGTTCCCCGATGCCCTCAAGGCCCACATACCCCAGCACGTGTGGGACTACGACGCGGGATTACCCTAGGCAACCCCCTAGGGTTTCCGGAAGGACGCTGCCTGCCCTAGAGACACCAGGCAGTGCCTAGCAAGCGTGACTAAACCCTACACCGCACAACCCAGCAGTGAGCCTGCCACAGCTTTGCGGTTTGGGAGGCTGCCAGTACCCTGCCTGGCTGCAGTTGGGGACCCGCAGTTGTGGTTCTCGCCAAAGTGGTTATGGAAAAGCTGCCCGGAAAGACCCGATGACCCCACCATGGGTGCCCTAAGGGCCTTCACGATCTGGGTGCGCGTGGCTGATATACTTGACACAGCCCTATGCTGGAGCCAGCGCAGGTCAGCTGGTGTTGTATACATATACGCTGGTGTTGTTCATTGCTGCCTAGTGTGCCAGCTATGGCAGTGTTGTTCATTACTGCCTAGTGTGCCAGCTATATTTATCACCACAAGACCTGATGCCTTTTCCCCATGTAATCCGCCTGACTTGCTTCAGCACCTTTGAAAAGCGAGCAGACGTTCTTTGTCTCCTGTTTAGTGGTTTGAGTGCAACTTTCTTTTTTCGGCTGCCACGTTTCTCCTTGCAAAGTATAGCCCAGACATAGCCCATCAGCACTTGGGCGCTCACGTTGGAGGTTTCTAGCCACAAACACAAACCGTACAGACTTGCCTTTCTAGCCTTTTATGCCGCTAACCTTGTAGACACAACCCCAGCCCTGATGCCTACAGGCAAACCATTGCAATGTCGACAGCCTGGACACCCGCACTCGCACCAGGGAGCCAACACTCATTCAAAGTACTAGCTTATTAGGTTATTGTTGTTTGCTTGGTAAGGCACACCACCGGCCCTTGTCACGAAGGTGATAGAACAGAAGGCATGACACCCATGCGCAACGGCATGTCCCATCGACGCGGGTGCGAGATGCAGGCTACACAGTATTGGGAACATACCACACTATACGCAACGAAAGGAGTGGTTGAAGCAACAAACAGCGAGTGGAGAGCAAAAAAGATACTGTGGTGATAGGCAAAAAAGGGCAAAATATGGTGTCGGTGCTGGGAGTCGAGCCCAGGTCTCTGCGGCCACAACGCAGTGTTCTAACCACTAAACTACACCGACTTCGTCGATGAGAGACCATTTCACTTTCCGATGGTCGGCAGCATATTAATTGCGCTTATACTCCCACAGTGCCACGTGCTCAACAACTGGCATAAGTGGATGGAGTGGCCAGAAAACCCGTCTTAAGTGGGCCGGTATTACCTACTAATTGCCTAACAACCTTCGGGAGGACAACTGTGAACATCTCTGTAGATGTACAAACACTGGAGCAAGCCAACCTCTACAAGGGTAAGGTAGCGCATTCGCACAAAGTTGACCAACTTTCAAAACGATATAAACCGGCTTTGAACCAGGTCCGTTCAGAAATGCTGCCAGTGCTTCTGAAACGACCTTGAAATGGCACAAGGGCAGCTTGTCAATAACTTGACTTGCCGTATCCCTTACAACTTGGGACATGTAAATAGGCATATTTTGAAGGGGGAGGGGCGGCGTGCAACAACACAAAGCGGCTTTCCAACCCCTGTCAAGCAAACAACCGTTCCGCCCGTCGTGCTTTCTAATATAATACAGGTAGCCCAGTCTGCCCCAAGAATACAGCTCTCATCGTGTGTGTCTGTCTAACTTAACGTCTAGGGTCTAGGGTTTAGGGTCTAGGGTCTAGGGTCTAGGGTCTAGGGTCCAGCACACAACTGCAGGGCTTCGACCATCCTTACCGTGGTACTCATCTATGAACAACACATGGAGCCATTGCAGCATCATGATGTAACACAAGAATTTACCTCGAGAGTGGAGAAAGGTCAACGACAGCCCCCAGTAAACCTACAGCAATCTTGGCAGGACGCCGCCTACAGAAAACCCTACAGGAAACCCTACTGGTGCGGGGCAGGTGTGAAGTCGTGACCTCTACAAGGATACCTATACCCTACTATACTCTGCACCAAGCATATCCACAGCCAGACCTTTACGTCCCTCCCCACATGCTCGCCCCCACACACCCCTGCTATCGCCTGTGCGAATCGTAGTACCGGTCCCTCTCACGCTCCCTCTCCTTATCTCTTCCCCGAGGCGCATCCCTATCCCTATCCCTGTCCCTATCTCTGTCCCTCTCCCTCTCATAGTGCTCATCCCTTGCACCCCCACCATGCCGATGGTGGTGGTGATGGTCCCTCTCCCTCTCCCGATCCCTGTCTCTGTCCCGGTCTTTCTCCCGGTCCCGATCCCGGGGGTGATCCCGATCCCCGTCCCGGCCGCCGGCGCGCCCATCATCCCCACCCGCCCTTCGATCATCCCCACCATGCTGCCGATCATCCCCAGAGGCGATCGGGCGATGCGAGGGCTCCGGCCGCCGCGTGCTGCTAGGGTTGGCGCTAGGGTTCCCCCCATCACCCTCCTTGGGGCGCGAGCCCTCACTGGCTAGGGTCGGCGCTAGGGTTGGGGGCGTGCGGTGCGGGCCGGCTGGTGGCGGCGCGGCACGGGACTGCTGGTGGTGGGCATCCCTGCGGGGCTTGTCTGGGGTGGGAGCGGGGTCTTTCCGCTCGGGCGCAGGGGGTTTGGTGTCTGCCGGGGGGGCGCCTGCGGGCAGGGGGTTGAGAGGTAAGTGAGGGCTGAGGGGAGTGCTATACAGGATGGGCAAACCTCCCCCACTGTGCCACTGGTCCCACGCACCTTTGCGAGGAGATGCGCAACATTACGTCAAACCAGTCATGTACATCAAAGACATTCTTTTCATTCTCACAATTGTGCCACACCAATTGGTGCAATCGGTACAACGCACACCGCTGGCACCCGTTTCCGCCCCACACCTACCACATTCATCGCCAACTGCACCAGAATCCATCCAACCCTCACCCCCACCCACCTTTGAGCTTGGTGTAGATGCTGGCCAGCTTTGCCCCTTCTAGGTTATTCTCAGTAAACTCAGACACATACTGCCACAGCTGCGGCATGCAGCTTGGAACCCACACCCCCTTCCACCCCACACACACACACTCCCACCCTTGACCTTCAAGTACACACTACCACCACCACCACCACCACCACCACAGCCACACACCTTTGAGTTTGGTGTAGATGCTGGCCAGCTTTGCCCCCTCCAGGTTGTTCTCAGTAAACTCAGACACATACTGCCACAGTTGCGCATGGAGTTTGGCGCCTGCACCCGCATCCTTTGCCAGGGCGGCGTCGATGCACTCGCCCACAGTCATCTGAGGAGAAAGGAGGTGGTGGGGGGTTAATAGGGTGTGGCTATGTGAGGTGTGTGGAGGGGGTGTACATAGTGGTGGGGGTGAGCCAATGGTAACGGCACACAGGGTTTTATACCAAAAATGAGAAAACCAACAGGTAAAGTAGCACCCCCCGCCTCCTTTGCCAGGGTGGCGTCGATGCACTCGCCCACCGTCATCTCAGGAGAATAGGTTGGTGGACAATTAGTGGGGGGGGTGGAGGGGGTTGCAAGTGGTAGGGGATACGCCCACAGGATTGGGGGTGGGGGGGTTGCAGTTACCACATTGCAATGAACACACAAAGTTGCACCCCTTGCCCCGCCACCGCCACCACCACCACCGCCCCACCCACCAGGTACTTCTTGGTCTTCTCCACCACCTTCTTTGCACCCATCTCTTCCCCCTTGCGCTGCAGGGTGCGCAGCTTGCGCAGCTCCATCATCACACCCTCGAGCAGGGAAGCAAACCTGGGGATCACACACAGATGATAAGGGTTTGAGAGTTCAGGGTTTTGCTACGGTTTTGCTAGGGTTTCAGTAGGGTGCGCAGCTTGCGCAACTCCGCCAACACACCCTCAAGCAGGGAAGCAAACCTAGGGCAGTGAAAATTGGGGGGTAGGGTTCTGTTAGGGTTTCATCATGATTCTGCCAGCAGGGGAGCAGACCTCCGGCAGGAGGAATGCGTTGTCTAAGCGCAAGGTTGAAACCAAGTCATTACTGACATCCAGCGATGCAATGGTGCCCACGCCACACCCTCCAGCATCCCCGTCCCACGCGCCCCACCAAACACCCCCCCCCCCAGCCCCCCCACACGCACTTGGGTCCGTGGCTCACAGGCGCCGCAGGCGCACCACCGCCACCACCACCACCACCAGCCGCCTCCCGGGCCGCCGCCCTAGCACCCCCTTTCTGCGCGGGGGCCCGGTGGGGGGCGGCCTTGGCGCGTGGGGCGGCGGTGGGCGGCTTGTTCGCTGCATCCTGCATCTTCTTCAGGAGCGCAAGGGCGCGCGTCTCCAGGTGGGAGCCTGCAGGATTAGGGAGTTGTGGTTTAGGGTTGGGGTTTGGGCGTAGGAATCTGGGTGCGCATCAGTCCTCACGTGGTTAAAGTTTAAGGTTTTGTGTCCTAGGGTTTGGTAGGGGGCGGCCCTCACGAGGTTTGGTTTTCAAGTGCGCTCACATGTTAAGGATTTAGGGTTTTGTGTCCTCTTTCTATATATACACACATACACATATTCATGTAGTCTCGTGAGCCTGGGTGGGCTCCCTGAATGTGACTGCCAAAACATGTTGTAATTTTGTAATATATACATATACACACCGCTTGACTTGGGGTTGGGCACCCACCTTTTGGCAGCGCATCCTTTGCAGGGTCCGCCCCGTTGTCCTTGCCTTCCCCCTTGCCCCCCCCAAGCGCATTCGCCAGCTTGGGCCCCAGCTGCAGGCGCTCGTCAGCTGCCACCTGGCGACAAAAAAGGGGGGGTGGAGCGTGTGGGTGTGTGGCTGGGTGTGAGTCAGAGGATACTTGTACAAGGGATGAATTCAGGTTACATAAGGCTCTGCAATGGGTGGCCCATGGCGGATCACTGGGGGTTGCATGAGATGACGTTAAGTAGTTTGGGCCCCAGCTGCAGGCGCTCATCAGCTGCCACCTGTCGAGAAACATGGGGTGGGGGGTGAGTAGCACAAAGGCTTGGGAGGGGTCACGTGGGCGCCACATGGGGTCGCTGGGGCATTATCAAGCATGACTTGGGCACATTTAGGCGCAATTTTGAAATTGCGCTTGGGGGTTGGTGGGGCGTCCACCCACATGGGTGCAACACTTTTCACCCTGATGCCTCATTTAAATTCAGATTGATTTCAAATTTCAAATTACCTGGGCACATTTAGGCGCTTTGAGATTGCGCTTGGGGGTTAGTGGGGCGTCCACCCAAGGGCGCCTCATGGATGCAACAATTTCACCCTGATGCCTCATTTAAATCAGATTAATTTCAAGTTTCAAATTACCTGGTCCCAGTGGCCAATCCCGTAGTAGTAGACTCCCAGCAGCAGCGCAGCATCATCGCGGGGGGTCCACCCACACGCCTTTCCCCACTTGGGGGTGGGCGGCTGCGGGTGGGAGAGGAGGAGTGGGTGGTGGTGGTGGTGGGGGGGGTGGGGGCAGATTCAGAGCATCAGGCAGGATGCCTGAGGGGCGGGTGCACAGCCGGCGCCAACCCTAAAGGTTGTAGGCTTCAAATCGTATCTTGAAACCACGGCAGTTCGATCCAACAGCAGACCAGACAATTCCATTGGGGTTTCTAGGTTGGCAACTGTTCAGGGCTAATACTTATGTTTTACGCCGGCTCCCCTCACCGTGTTTAGGGTTTCCATTAGGGTTTTCCCTCTCACCGTGTGCGCCACCTCCACCCTGAACTGCGCCACTGGGTCAGACAGCGCCTCAATTCTCCTGGCAAGCTGTGTCATTCGGTCCACATGGCCCACCAGCTCGCCAGCCTTCACAGGAACCCCGAAGAAATCGAGCAGGCTGTCCTGCGGTGGAGGGGGGAGTGTGCCAGTTTGAATGTGGGTGTCGGTGTGTATGTAGGTGTGGGTGTGGGCCTGGACTGGTATGGAGATTGATCCTCGGCAAGTGCCTCCAAGCCCGCACAGGGCCAAACTCTAATCAACAAACCCTAAACACCTCTAAACCCTAAACCCTAGAATCTCACCTTTGCGTCCTACCATCAACCTCCAGTTGCCGCAGCACACGCTGCACCCCCGCAGCAGGCAAAACCCTAGACCCTATACCTAAAAACCTCACCTTTGCATCCTGACCATCCGCCTCCAATTGCCTCAGCACATGCCTGCACCCTCGCAGGAGCCCACCCCACAGCGCGCGCCGCGCCCCCTCCCCAGCCCCCTCCACGGCACCCCCCACTTCGGCAACTATCGCAGCCAGGCGCGTGGCCATCCCATAGCGCTTCACCCCACGCACGAAAGCGCCCGCGTCCCGCCGGGTGAGGGTGCGGGGGTGTTCCCCTTCCTCCGCCTGCGGTGGGTGGTGGGGTGGGTGGGTGGTGCGGTGTATGAGTATTGCAAGTGCAGCGGTGGGGGTGGGCTGTGGACATTTCAGTTCAGGGTACTGCGCAGGGTTTCCGTGTAGCGCTTCACCTCTCGGGTAAAAGCGCTCCCATCCCTCCGGGGGGATGGGGTGGGGTGTGGGGTGTATGCGTGTTGTGAGTGCAGCCGGTGGGGGGTGGGGTCATGGCGACCATCAATCAGGGCACACAATTGGGGTTTGGGAGTGTGTAACCTGGTAGTTCCACGGTGCGATGGATTGCAATTGCTTGGGCTGGGTGGGCGCCGTTCAAGCGTAGGTGGTTCAGGCTCCATCCACAGTTGAATGGCGCCCACTTCACCCAAACAACTACAATGCATCGCATTGGAACCACCAGGTTGCACGCTTTGCCTATTACCGCACTTGAAGGCATGCACTATGTGAATCGCAACACCCCACTTCACATTTGGGTGGGTTAGGGATTTGACTCAAAAGTTAACTCAAAATAAACGATAATAATACAACTAAAATTTATTGAATAATGCATCTGCACCCCACTCCCGTCCACCCCCACCCCATCCCACCACCCACCTGCCCCTCCTCAGGCGCATCCGCATCCCTTTCATCAGGCCACTCCTCTATCCGCAGCAGCGCACCCTCCAAGGGTGGTCCAGGCTCCCCACCACCCCCCTTCTTGCCCCCGCCACCCCCCTTCTCCCGCCGACCGCCACCCCTCCCCCCCTTGCCGCGCGCGGGCGCGGGGGTGTCGGATTCATCCCCCTCTTCCCCGCTGTCCTGGGCATCTTGGTCGTAGTGCTTGAGTCGCACTGCCCGCACGCCCAGCTGCGCCTCCTAGGGTAATGGGAGGTTTAGGGTTAAGGGGTCAAGATAGGGTTCTGGACAGGGTTCAGAATCCAGGTAATTCAAGTTTATGATGGACACTGTCCAGGCCTTAATGCTAGAGCCGCGGGGGCCGTATGCAGCTGCGCCTCCTAGGGCAATGGAAGGTTGGCTATAGGGATGAGAATCTCGGACATGGTGTAGGGGTGAAAGATGTAGTGCATGCCCACTGCACCTTCATCAGGTAATGCAGGGTTCCTGGTAATAAAATTCCTCTTGTTCCGCCCCCGTTGACCTTCCACACCACAAGAAGCACCCCCCACCCCCCATCCACCCCCCGCACCCACCATCCCACCCACCCCACCCACCTCCTGCTCCTCCTCCTGCTCCGCCCCCCTGAGCTGATCGGTGGGGATCAGCCTCTCCCAGAAAGCGGCATCGTCCTCGTTACTCCCCTTGAAGGTGGCCACGTTAAAGGAGGAGAGGAGGTCGTCAGCGCCGGTGGGGGCGGGGCGCGCGTCGCCCACCACCTCTGCAGCAGCGGTGGGGGGGTGGAGGGTGAGGGATGGGTGGTGGTGGTGGTAGTGGTGGGGTCATGGCATAGGGCATTTTTGTAGATGCGACCCAGCAAACCCTGAACCCTAAACAGATGTGATCAAGCATGTTACACTTGCACTGACATCAGCCTCCACAATCCACCACCACCACCACCACCTCGATCGCCGCCGCCACCACCACCACCACCACCGCCGCCGCCGCCGCCATCACCACCCACCCACCTTCCTGCGCCAGGATGGTAACAATGTCCTCCTCATACAGTGCCCTACTCTTCTTCTCCTGCGCAGCCTCCTCACCCACCACCACTACCACTACTACCATCGCCACCACCGCCACCGCCACCGCCACCACCACCACCCACATGCCTGCGCCAGGATGGCATCAACGTCCTCCTCATACAGCGCCCTGCTCTTCACTTGGGCAGTCTCCTCACCCACAGCCACCACCACCACCACCGCAGCCACCACCACACACCCGCCCTCGCCAATATGCTATCGACACCCTCCTCATACACGACCACCCACCTGCGCGCGCCAGGATGGCATCAATGTCCTCTTCATACAGCGCCCGGCTCTTCTCTTGGGCAGCCTCCTCGCTATCCTTGAACAGTTCTTCGGCCCCAAACCGCAGGATGGCGGCGAGCTCGTCCTGCAGCAAAGGGACAACTCCTCAGATCTAGTGGTAAACCCCATGGAATTTCCCCTCGCATCTACCACTAGAAGTACCAAACAACCCCTAACAAATACCCCGGAAATGTATTTTTCCTAAAGTAGCCTCCTCGCTGCCCTTATACAGCTCCTCGGCAACAAACCGAAGGATGGCAGCGAGCTCATCCTGTGGGGTGTCAGACCGGTGAGTGGGTTGGTGAGCGTTGGGTGATAAGTTCGTACAACGTATTCACAGAATGTTGTGGAAGTGGATGTGGGTGGGACACGTCCAAGCGCGCGGATATATCCACAAATTTAAGAATGTGTTGTGTGCTTTGAATGCATCATGATATCTCTACTTTTATGTACTTTTGTTTTTTTTATTGGTAAAAAGGTGTCCTCCTGCTGGTGCCCATGCGCTGGCCAGGATGATCACATGGTCCAGCACCATCGCCACAATGGATTCACAGAATGAAGGCACAACCATTGACAAATTTACTACGTTTAAGAGGGCTTCTAAGCACACCCACCGTGTTGAACAGCTTGGTTGAGGCGGTGGCAGCGGTGGGGTCCAGCACCGTCCGCCCGCTGGTGTCCATGCGCTGAATGACCACATGGTCTAACACCAAAATTCACCATAAATTAGACAAAAATAACAGTTTTTTCCTCATTTTTTACTACCAAATTTCCGTCCGTTTCTAAGCACCCACCGTGTTGAACAGCTTGGTTGATGCCGTGGCAGCGGTGGGGTCCAGCACCGTCCTCCCGCTGGTGTCCATGCGCTGAATGACCACATGGTCCAGCACCATCTTGCGCTTTGCGCGCTCAAGGATGTCCTCCTCTACGCTGCTGCTGGTCACAAACCTGCGAGGAATTGTGGTCATTTAAGGGGGTTTCACCTCATAGGGGTAGAATTTTGAAGTTTAGGGTTTTTAGGTTCATCTTTAGGGTTAAGGTTATGTTGGTCCAGCATCATCTTGCGCTTTGCGCGCTCAAGGATGTCCTCCTCTACACTGCTGCTGGTCACAAACCTGCACGAAACCTGATCCACTTTAGGGTTTAGCACGTCGCAGATTATGAAAAATGGCTGTAGGGTTTTGAGATTCCTGTCTAGGGTTTAGGGTTTATGTGTAATCCAGCACCATCTTGCTGCTGCTGGTCACAAACCTGCACGAAATCAGGCTCATTTCAGGGTCTAGGGTGTAGACATTTAAGGTTTAGGGTTTTGAGATTCAAGTTAGGGTTTAGGGTTTATGTCTGGGGTCCAGCACCACCTTGCGCTTGGCGCGCTTCGAGGATGTCCTCCTCCACACTGCTGCTGGTCACAAACCTGGGCAAAACGTTTGGTCCATTGTAGGGTTTTGACCATGCAGCACCCAAGGCTGAGGGTGTAGCAGTCACCTTTAAGGTTTGCTATAAGATTGTGGTTTGCACCATCTTGCGCTTTTGGTGCGCATGAGGATGTCCTCAACCACCCAGACCACTGCCGCCAACTATTCCAGCCTAACCAACCCTCAGATTCTACAAAGCCCCAATATAGCCCCCACACCACCCACCGGTAAATGTTGACGGCCTCGGTCTGCCCTATCCGGTGTGCGCGCGACATGGCCTGAAAGTCAATTCCAGGGTTCCAATCACGTATCCCCGTCACAGGCAACCATCTTACCCGCAGGCGCCACCTTTTATTACCCTTGTTAAGCCCTAAACCCATAAATGCACCCCCCACTCCCCACCCCTCACACACCCACCGGTAGATGTTGACCGTCTCAGTCTGCCCGGTCCAATGCGCGCGCGACATGGCCTGAAGATCATTCCGAGGGTTCCAATCGCAAATCTCCATCAAACACAACCATCTTACCCGCAGGCGCCTTATTTTTCACTCATACCAAACCCTAAACCCTACATAGTCTACTCCTAGCCGGCCCCTCCACCAACCCCCGCCACCCACCGGTAGATGTTGACCGTCTCTGTCTGCCCTATCGGGTGTGCTCGCGACATGGCCTGAAAGGCAATCCCAGGGTTCCAATCGCAAATATCCATCAAATACGACCATCTTACCCGCAGGCGCCAACTTTTATTACCCTTGTTAAACCCTAAACCCATAAAATGCACCCCCCACTGTACCACCACCACCACCACCCACAGGTAGGTATTGACCGTCTCGGTCTGCCCAATCCGGTGCGCGTGCGACATCGCCTGGAGGTCGTTCTGCAGGTTCCAATCGCTATCGAAAATAATCACCTCTGCCGCCAGCTTTCAGCCTGATTCACTCCCCACTTCCCACACCCATCTTACATCCTGTGATCTGACCATCACCACAAGCACCACCCACCTGTAGATGTTGACGGTCTCCGTCTGCCCTATCCGGTGCGCGCGCGACATGGCCTGGAGGTCGTTCTGAGGGTTCCAATCGCTATCAAAAATGATCACAGTGTCCGCCGTCGCCAAATTGATCCCGAGGCCCCCCGCCCGGGTTGAGAGCAGGAACGCAAAATCCCGAGAACCCGGGGCGTTGAAATGCTCCATGGAGGTGTGGCGCTGTGCTGCCGGGGTGGACCCATCCAACCGCTGGTGCTGGAACCCCCTCCGCCGCATGTACTCCGAAATGATGTCCAGCACGCGCACCATCTGCGAGAAGATGAGCACTCTGCAGCCAAAGCAATATTTTCTATCAGCAAAATGAGTGGGGGAAAAAAAGATGAGACTTTGCTGTTTTTAGGGAGGTTATCGGGGGGTGGATCCATCCAGCCGCTGGTGCTAGAACCCCCTCCGCCGCATGTACTCCGAAATGATGTCCAGCACGCGCACCATCTGGGAAAAAGATAAGCACCCTGCGGCATGTGCAATTTTATTATAGTTAGGACATGTTAAGGGGGATATAGGGGAAATTATTACATTGAATGTCTGGGGCGTTTATCCGTCCAAGCTTAGAACTGTAATCCCTAGTGCTGGCACTCTCTGATTCCCCACTCTGGGGCCGAGGACCATGGTCCCAATTCCCGACGAATTTCGAACTTTTAAAAACGGTGCGGCAAAGGTAAGAAGCGTATCTACGCTTTTCGAAAGAAGTTTGGTGTTTTTTCGACGTCCTTTCGAGTCGTTTTGCACGCCGATTTCGGGACATTTTTGACTGGTTTTAAATTTGAATGACTTTGCGACCGAAATATGGGCATTTTCCGCTTTTCAGGCACCATTTTTCAAACATGGTATAAATCAGATTTCGAATGCAGATTCCGAATATTTTCTCAAAAGTGGTGCCTGAGCACCGGAAGGGGCCCAAATCGCATGGTCCTTGCCCCCCCCCAATTTGGCCGAGAGTGCCACCACTATGACTGTAATCCCTCCTGCAAATGTAAATTTCAACTACATTTTCAAAATGAGTAAGTTAGCATAGAAGTAAGTGACATGGAAGCCTTGTTCCTCCACCGCCACCACCACCCACCAGTGCCCCTTGGGTTGCAGCCGCTTCAGCAGCTTATCCAGCAGCACCATCTTGCCACCTGTCACCATCACCACCACACAAACACCACCCACCACCACGAACACCACCACAACCACCATAAGGACACCATCATCACCATAACCCACATCACCAATATCACCCCCACCTGTGTCCCTTGGGTTGCAGCCGCTTCAACAGCTTATCGAGCAGCACCATCTTGCCACTTGTCACCACCAGCCGATCCACAGCAGTCTCGTCATCCCCCCCCCTGTACCCCTCCTCGGCGCTCTCAAACAGGAAGGGGTGGTTGCATGTCTTCTTGAGCTCAATGATGATGTTGAGGAGGGACACATGCCCGGTGCCCTTGGTGTTCTGCAAAGAAGGGTTTAGGATGAGGGTTTAGGGTTCAAGATAGTAGGACCAATACGGTTTCAAGCAGTTTTGTTTTTAACCTGTGAAGGTGGTGAGCTTAGGGTTCAGGGTGGTTGCAAGTCTTCTTGAGCTCGATGATGATGTTGAGCAGGGACACATGCCCGGTGCCCTTGGTGTTCTGCGGGAAGGGTTATGATGAGGGTTTAGGGTTCAAGATTATACGATTAACATCCTTTAGGGCAGTGTTCTTGTTATCTGTTTAGCCAGAGGGCTAGGTTTAGGCTTTGGGGTGGTTGCAAGTCTTCTTGAGCTCAATGATGATGTTGAGGAGGGACACATGGCCGGTGCCCTTGGTGTTCTGTGGGAAGGGTTATGATGAGGGTTTAGGGTTCAAGAATATACGATTAACATCCTTTAGGGCAGTGTTCTTGTTATCTGTTTAGCCAGAGGGCTAGGTTTAGGCTTTGGGGTGGGTGCAAGTCTTCTTGAGCTCGATGATGATGTTGAGGAGGGACACATGGCCGGTGCCTTTGGTGTTCTGCGCACACAGATTGAGGGTTTAGGATTTCAATATGGTAAGGTTTTAGGGTCTAAGTTTAAGAGTTTATATGCCGAGGAGCCGGGGCAGATTCGTTTGGTGGTCAGGGTGTGAAGAACACACACACGAGCTTGCACAGTCAAAAGGTTACCGGTTTAGGGTTCCAAGTTGTAAGGGGGAAGGGTCCCAAGCACCTGGTTAAAATTTAAAGGGAAACATTTAGTGGGAAGGGTCCCAAGCACCTTGTTTAGGGGTTGAAAAATGGTCCCACCCACCTTGTTGAGCTCCTTGAAGTTGCGCGTGAGGATCTACTTGTAGTACTGCTTCTGGGGCGGGGTCATGGCCACCCGCAGGATGCGCTCAAATTGGCAAGGGCTTTAATTTAATGTTTTAGGGTTTGCAAATGTACGTTTCTTAAAATGTCGTTATCTAGGGTTGTAGGGTCCCACGCACCTTGTTGAGCTCCCTGAAGTTGCGCGTGAGGATCCAATTGCAGCACTGCTTCTGGAGCGGGGTCATGGCCACACCCAGGATGCCCTCAACTCGGCACAGGGCTTTCATTTAGTGTTTCAGGGTTTGCAAATGTACGTTTCTTAAAATGTCGTTATCTAGGGTTTTAGGGTGCACGCACCTTGTTGAGCTCCTTGAAGTTGCGGGTGAGGATCCACTTGTAGTACTGCTTCTGGAGCGGGGTCATGGCCACCCGCAGGATGCGCTCAAACTTGGGTGGCAGGCTCTTCTCAACGTCTTTGATAACGCGGCGCAGCAGATGGGGGCGCAGCTCGGCATGCAGGCGAGAAACCTGGCAAAAAAGGACAAAAAACTTTGAAATATGTAGAATACAATTGTACGCTGCCTGTTTTTGTACAGACTCGTTTTTTCAGGCGAGTGAGAATATAGGATGCGCTCAAACTTGGGTGGCAGGCTCTTCTCCACGTCCTTGATCACGCGGCGCAGCAGGTGGGGGGGCAGCTCGGCGTGCAGGCGGGACACCTGGTAAAAAAAACAATTTTTTTCATTTTTACCAGAGCTTTGATGCTATCATTTTCATGTAGTTCAATGAATAAACAACCATTGACAATCTGGTAATGAAGTTGGGTGGCAGGCTCATCTCGATGCCTCTTGATCTCCGGGCGCAGCAGGTGGGGGCGCAACCCTGCTCACCTCCACCGCCACCACCATAGCCACCACCACCACCACAACAACAACAGGCTCCCAACGGAAAAACAACGTGATAGAAATACCGCCGCAGTTTAAAAGGACCACCTCCACACCCACCTGTTCCGCGTTGTCTAGGGAATATTTCGACTCGAACTCGTCGCAGTCGGGGAACTTGCTGGGCTCAAGGAAGTGCAGCAGCGCCCACAGCTCCTTGATGCTGTTCTGCAGGGGGGTGCCCGTGACCAGCAGGATGTTGCGGAAGGTCCAGGTGGACAGCTCCTGCAAAATTACAAGATATTGTGTTGGTAATTTCAAGGCGATTGATGAGTAATTTCACAGCATTTTTTGATATTTTTTCCAGGTGCAGCAGCGCCCACAGCTCCTTGATGCTGTTCTGCAGGGTGGTGCCCGTCACCAGCAGGATGTTGCGGAAGGTCCAGGTTGACAGCTCCTGCATAAAACATAAAGATGTTTTGTTGGTTACTTGGTGGCCGGTTGCGAGTAATTTTGAAGCAGTTTTGCTTTTTTTCCAGGGTGCAGCAGTGCCCACAGCTCCTTGCTATTCTGGATGATGCGGAAGTTCCACCAACTCGCAGGTTTTTAGGGTTTTAGAAACGTGAGTACACCGCTTGTGCCGAGGGCTTGTAATTCAGTTCTTTGACGTGTCACAGTTAACTTCTCCATCTACTTTTCTCCATTCCGCACCCACCTGGTACAGCGCCGATTCGTTGTTCTTCAGCCGATGCGCCTCGTCAACCACCAGATAGTTCCAGCGGATGGCGCGCAGCAGGGCAGCGTCCTTCAACACCAGCTCATAGGTTGTGATGAGGCAGTCAAACTTGTAGGGGCGCGACTTGCGGCCGCCCTCACACTGGAACTCGTAGCGCCGGATCACCTGGGGGAGGGTAGAGAAAGGGAACCTGTTAGGGTTTTAGGGTTTAACCCTGTGCACCTCTCCCATGGCTGCATTCCCCATGTTGCGCTATACCTACACGTGTTGAGCTGCAGGAGCCACTCTGCGAACCAAAAACCCTAACACCCTACACCTCAGAGCTTCAAACCCCTGTGCAAGTCCCTCGCATTGCGGCAGCAATTTTCTGAATTAAGAACCCTGAACCTTAGTGGGGTTACGGCCCTTAAGAGTGTCACACCCGTGTTCAGAGTACGAAACCTTGCGCACCTCTCTCGATGTAGCGTCCCCCACGTACACCACCGTGTTTAGCTGTGGGAGCCATTTTGTGAACTCCCGGATCCAGTTGGGTGCCACAGACAGCGGCACCACCACCAGAAAGGGGCCCATGATGCACTGCACCTCGGATAGGTAGCCTGCAGGGAAGGGAGGGTTTTGGGATTTAGGGTTTATATGCTAGGATCTAGGGTTGGGTGCCACAGACAGCGGCACCACCACCAAAAAAAGGCCCCATGGTGCACTGCACCTCGGATAGGTAGCCTGCAGGGGAGGGAAGGTTTTAGGGTTTTGGGTTCAATATTAGGGTTTAGGGTTTTAAAGCCACAGACAGCAGCACCACCACCAAAAAGTGTCCCAAGATGCACTGCACCTCGGATAGGTAGCCTGCAAAGGGAGGAGGCAGAGGAGGTCTAGGGATTACTTGACGGACAGGAGAGTGCCATGCACAGGTTGGGTGTTGGGTTAGCCAAGTGCCCCAATTGAGCGATTTGGGTTAGCAAATCAATCCAATAGACCCTCGGGGTCCACACCACCATGGCCCACCACCACCACCACCACCGCCACCACCGCCACCACCCACCCACCTATCATGCTCACGCACTGCACCCCGTCTTGCCAAGACCCATCTCATCCGCAAGGATGCAGTTATTGCTCTTGGACCACTGGTAGATTTTAGTCATGCAAGCCCCTCTAATTGGTAGTCGCTCTGATCCCCTACCCACCACCACCACCGCCACCCACCCCCACCCACCCACCTATCATGCTCACGCACTGCACCGTCTTGCCAAGACCCATCTCATCCGCCAGGATGCAGTTGTTGCTCTTGGACCATTGGTATATGAGCCAATTGAGCCCCTCTAATTGGTAGTCGCGCAGCGTGCCCTCCCCCCGCAGGTAGGAGGGTTGCACCGACAGGGCGCGCTCGTTTCGGGAGTGGAACTCCCGCCGCTGCGTCTCGGCGGATTTGTTGGTGTCAGTGATGCGGGCCTCGCGTGCCTGCGGGTGGGGAGTGGGTGGTGGTGGTGGTGGTGGTGGTGATGGGCACCTTGCGTGCCTACGGAGGGTGTGTTTGTGTGGGGAGTGGGGGGTGGGGATGGGGGTGTTCTTGGAGCGGAACTCCTGCCGCTGCGTCTCGGCGGATTTGTTGGTGTCATTGATGCGGGCCTCCCGCGCCTGCGGGGTGGAACATGAGGGATGGGTGCACTTCAATGGTTGATGGTGGGGTGTATGGGAGGGCGGGTGGTGGCTGAGCGGAGGTTGCAGGCTGCTAACCCACCACCCACCACCCATCGAATTTCATCCAGCAGCATCCCACCCCCATTGGTTTTGACCAAGCATTAGCCCAGCTACCCCCACACCCCCTCCCAGACCCCCAAATCCCCTCCCCACCACCACCACCCCAGCACCCACAATGTATTCACCCAACACCTCCCGCGCTCCGATATCCACCAGCCTCGCCATAGGGGGGCCTCCCCACCCCACCTAGGATCTCCACCAGCCCGCCCAACTCCACCCAAATCAATACGCTTTTGCATCAAAGCAAGACCACGTTTTTGCTATAAAGGACCACTGGGTACCGGCCCCAAACCCCACCACCCACCAGGTATTCATCCAGCAGCTCCCCCCCTCCGATGTCTACAAGCCGTAGGTGCTGCACAAACGTGGCCTCGCCATAGGGCAGGCCCTTCCACTGCAGGTGGGGGAGCGGGGATGTTGAGTGGGTGCAAAGGGAATTGAGTGGGCAAAAATGTGTTGGGTTTAAGGTTTGGGTTTTCCGGTGTCCACCAGCCGCAGGTGCTGCACACAGGTGGCCTTGCCTCGCCACAGGGCGGGCTCTCCACTGCAGGCGGATGGGAGGGAACTTTGAATCTGGCAATGTCGATTTCGCGGCAAAATCCAGAATGTGCCCAAACAACATGGATCATTGAAAGGGCCCAAATTGAATCTCTCCACTGGCAGTGCGGGACGCGTCCCTTTACCATGGACCCACCTTGACCAGAAACACACGGTCTTCCCCATCCATGCGCTCCGCATTAACCCGCTCAAGCATGCAGTGCGTCTCCACCCATATCCACCACTTCCACCACCATCACATCACCGCCACACCAGCCAGTACCGCCATCACCACCACCCACCTTGACCAGAAACACCCGCTCATCGCCGTCCATGCGCTCCGCAATCACTCGCTCAGGCATGCAGTGCGTCTCCACCAACTCCTCCTCCATGCTCCTCTGCACAGCCAACAGCTCCCTTTCCTCTGGAGAGCAGTGCTGCTCGGTGTACTGTGGGAAAGGAGGGGAGGGAGGAGTAGGTGTGAGGGCAGGGGCAAGGGAAAGCAGGTCATAAGCAGTGGGGAAAGGCCGGATGGTTAGTGTGTTCACCCTGCAGGCATGTATTGCTTCTTAAGTATGTGTTTCTAAATGCTCCTCTGCACAACCAATACCTCCCAATCCCAATGCACAGTTTTTGGGGGCACGATGCGCGACATCCTGTCCTTTTGGTGTGTGCAGGCACCATCACCACCACAGCCACCACCACAACCACCACCACCAACCCCAGCACTAGCCCCACCTCTGCATCTTCCACCCGCTTGATGTAGTTGAGCACCCGCTTGAAGCCCTTGAGCTGAATGAGAGTTGCGCGCGCCTCCCATGTGCAGTCGATGTACGCGTATCGCCGCCACTTGACCTTGAATTCGGCGGTGGCCCAGGGATCGGCGGGGTCCACGGGTGCGCCCTCCATTGGCCTGGAAGTGGAGGGGGGAAACATTATTACTTGATCGCTGTTATGCATATAAGCATATTTTGCAATGAAGTTCAGGATGTTATTTGCGGTTGAAATTTGGCGGTGGCCCGGGGATCAGTTGGGTCCACGGGGGCGCCCTCCATGGGCCTGGGGGCAGGGAATGTTGAAAATGAATGTATGTGACGTGTACCCCTCCTCATTACTTACTGAGTTTCACAGATCCCTTTCATGAGTACATGTATTCTTTCGCAACGATTCAGGAGGAAATCAGGCTGCTATTCAGGGGTCAACTTGGCAGTGGCCCAAGGAATCAATTGGTGTCTGACTTCATTTTGACCCAGCACCCCATCCACACCACCACCACCACTGCTACACCGCCACCGCTACACCGCTACACCGCCACCACCACCCCCCACCTGTGCGCCAGTACCCTCTCCACCTCATCATCCACCTCCTCCCCTTCATCCAGCAGAGCAGCAACGGTGTCTGCTTTCTTCTTGGCCCGCCGCACCACCTCGCTGTCGTAGCCATCGCTGGGTGCGTCCTCAATGTAGGACACAACCTGTGGAGGGGAGGGAGTGGTACAGCGTTTTGAGCAAGGATACATGCAGTACACTCAGGTGGGAGTTTCTCGAGGTTTTACAACCATGGAACATAAATATTGCATAATTACTGGTGGGGCCAACCGGCAACTCCTCACCAACCCTGGGATAGAGGGCAAAGGGCGCGAAATTATATATTTAGTTTTTGAATCTTCCACCCAGTAGATCAACTTGTGTCACTTTAATTCACCCATCCACCTGACCCATCAAATTGTGTCTACCACCAGACTGTACTGCTGGACGCCCGCCACCACGCAACCAACGCAATCAGCTGACCAATCAAACCCTTGTTTCACCCACCTTGGTTGCTGGACCTTGGCAGACCAAGCCCCCAAACCGCTGTGACTACTGCTCAACCTGAAACACATCCAACTTACCACCCATCCACCAACCAACCAACGCACTGTCTACTTCACACAGCCACCTAAACCCACCAAAATTGTGTCACCTACCTTGGCAGCTGTGCGGTTGCTTGACCGCACCGCGCGCTCATCCGCAGACCACCGCCCTCCACCGCTGTGGCTGCTGGGCTGCCGATGGGGGGGTTTGTGGCGGGGGCGGGAGGGGGCTGAGAGGTTGTACTGGACAGCCTGGGGGGGGGGGGGGGGGAGTGGGGGTCAGTAAATAGAAAGACCCATGAATGCAAGGGGAGGGGAGGAGGCCCGTGATGCCAGGATAGGGGGGAGGGAGATTTTCATCGCCCATAACAATATTCATACTTAAGATGTCGAGCATGGCAACCCTCGGTAGAATTTAGGACAGTTGCTCTTACAGTGCTGCGCTTGAGGGCACCAGGGTTTTAAGGGGTATTGTTTAGGGTATCAGACTTTAGGGCAATACGGTGTAGGACCTGAGATAAAAATAAATAAAAATAACAAGATTAAGGGTGCGCACCTGCTTGGGACGCGCCCTCAGCCCCAGGGATGCGCGCATGAGCACCGCATCATCGTCATCATCATCGCCATCCTCACTCTCAGACATAGAGTCCAGGTCGGTGGTAGCAAACCCCTGCAGAAGGGTACTGGTTTAGGGTCTAGGGTTTAAGGTTAGGGTTACAATGTAGGGTGCCACCATCATCCTCATCATCAACACTCCTGCAAAAGGTATGCACCACGCACAGAAAGCCCTGCACAAGGGTATGTGTCGAGGGTTTAGGGTGTCATCATCTGTGGGATATGTAGCATGCTCCCAAAACCCTGCGATGCACCAATGCAAAACCCAAAAAGATGGTAATTGACACTGTTAACTGTGAATGTGAATGTAGTCAGACTTCAAAGTGTGACCGAGAGTGTGGCCCTAAACCCTAGATTTTCGCTCACCTGGTCCCTGGGTGGCGCCCGCCTCCCCCCCCTGCCCTGCCTCTACTGTAAACCCTAAACCCTAAAACTCCAAACCCTAGACCCTCGCTCACCTGGTCCCTTGGTGGCGCCCGCCTCCCCCCCCTGACCTGCCGCACGCCAAGGGAGCCATCCGAATCCGCATCGGCAGTTGCCTGCAACATGCGAAACAGCCTGAGCATCATTCTCCTGTAAGAAACAGCCTGGACATCGCTCTTAAGGAGAATCAAGTACTTGCAACCTCCGAGTCTAACACCCCTAGTTCATAGAGCCGGACTCCAAGTCACGCCAACTAACATACTTCAAAAGATGTGAGATCTTGTAATTCATAGCACGCTCTTGGGAGTTGAGCCCCGCCAATGTAACACAGCAAATATGCGTAAACAGCAGCCCACCCGGACGCACACCTGCAGTTTTTGCTTTGCCTGCTGCGCCGCTGCCCGGGAGGGCCTTCGAGGGGCGTCCTGCTCTGCCAGCCGCTTGGCCATTGCCCAATCAGAGTCCTCGGGAGAGGTCTCGCGGGTGGTGCGCTGCAAGGAAGCAGATACTATTCACTGGCTGCGTTTGAAAAAGCATTGCCATTAAAAATATTTGAGGCGGGGGCGTTGACATTGATCAGGGTTTTAAGGTCTAGGGTGGTGACAGGTGCGTCCTGCTCCGCCAGCCGCTTGGCCATTGCCCAATCGGAGTCCTCAGGGGAGGTCTCCCGGGTGGTGCGCTGCCAAAAGGGAAACACTGACCAAAAAGCACTCACACATTTGCAACAAAATGGGTTAGATTTTGGTAAGGACGCGCGCGCGACCCCCTGCCAGTCATCCAAGCTACTTACGATAGGCGCACACTTTCTCCATGACCCCGGCGCCTCCACAGCATCATGGCGGGGCATGGCATGGGACCTATACCGAGTACCATTCACTCGACCCTCAAAAACCCTAACCCTGAGCCCTAAACCCTAACCCTGCCCCGCTCACCGACCGCTTGGCTGCCGGGGGCGGCCGCGCGCGCTGGGCCGCTTGCCAGTGACCCTGGCCTTGGGGATCCCTGGAATACCATAGCTGACGTGCAAATCCCAATCTACCATGGGTGGGACCGGCAATAGCATGCCAAATGGTGCCGCTCACAGCTCAACCCCTAAACCCTACACCCTACTCAGTGGTACCACTCACCGGCCGCTTGGCTGCCGGGGGCGGCCGCGCGCGCTGCGTGCGCTTGCCTGTCACCCTGGCCTTGGGGGCACTCCGTCTGCCTCCCCCGAAATCCTCGTCGTCCTCGTCATCAGGCTCGTCTGAGTCGTCCTCATCCTCGGGTGCATCGTCCTCGGCATAGTCTGCAGCAGGGCAGTCGGTTGGTGGAATGCGGTTGGTGGATTGCGGCAGTGAAGGAAGTGACCACGCCTTGCACCCTAAACCCTAACCTATAAACCCTAAGACACCAGGGAAGGGGTGTGAATAGGAAGACCCACACTCAAAAAATTGTGCCGGGGATCGGGTGTTCAGGATGCAAGAGTAGGATTGTATTCGAGGCGATCATATATCCAAGCATTGGTAGGTGGTGTCAAGAGCACCGGGCGTAGCCTTGCCAACCAAAGTAGTCCGCTACAGGTGTAGTAGAATAGAACCATGCATCCTGGCAGTGAGCCACGTCAGCACCCTATCATGCAGAATCCACCACACAGCCCTGTCCTGTCGGTGCACGTACTAGCTCCTAATGCCATTCGGAACCGTTCCGAGCACCCAGGCCTTAGTGGGTGTGGCATTCCAGGGTGGATGGGGCAAACCACTGCGCCCACCTATCACAGATTGGGCTTGAGGTATGCAAAATGCAAGAAAAAGCTGGTATTGGCCACATTCGAATATTGATGCATTGCAATGGTTGAGTGGCGCCACGCCAAAGCGCCACGCCATGGGTACATGCAGGCATTGAACAAGTGAAGCAAGGTGTTGCTACCCTCCCTCCTCTCAAACGGTGGACACTCGTTGCATGGCACTGCACTATTCAGCAGTCTGCGAACTGCCAAGCTGGGGTGACAACTCTGTTGCTATTCTCCCCGTTGCAATGCCCAGCCCATGTTTACAACAGTGCCAAACGTACCACTGTCCGCTTGCTCCTTTGGGTCCGCCCCTCCATCCCCCCCGTCTTGGTACCCGTCTTTTTCGACGTATTGCCTGCAGGGTACACAGCTGCATTACACACCGAAAAAACCCACCACCGTGTGCATGCTGTGGTATGGTACCCACCCCACATCCACCGATCCAAGACGGAATAACTCCCCATCTAGACACAAATGCACGCCCTAAGCAGCTGCAGCATCCACCTCAGGATTATCACGACACCTCACCCAACGCATGCATTGCTAGGGACGCGTGGGAGGCGTTTACGGTGTGGGCAAGGTGGGTGTGACACCATTGGGTGCACAGCGTGGTTGTCAGGGTCTCATGCGTGGGTGAGATGCAAGGGCAGCGGTTCGACACTCCTAGCTTGCAGTCGAGGCTCTGCAGTAAGGTGCGTACCCGTGTGTTTGTTCCAGGTATGTTGGCCTCGTCCCTGGTTGGAGCTCCTGTGCATTGTAGCCCTGCTCCCCCCCGTATGGGTGCCCATATCCACCCACGAGCTCCTGACTCAACTGGTTGTAATACTCCATCGCACCACCAGCCCTCCCTCACGACGTCAGCTACAACTGGAGATTGGTGAAAGTCGTGTTGACATGGTGGTGTGTGAAGAGTTCGGACTTGAGCAAACCTTACCCACACCACTCACGCTTTCAACTGGGCTGTCTTGCAGTGCAACGTAAGGAGTGACCCAGGCCTGACCTAGCGTTAGTACAGGATTGTGGAGGGTTTTCCTTTGCTACCTATCCTTCAACTACTTGCAGCGCTATCGCTACACGGCCTCAAGAACTTGTTGTCGAACAAAGCCAGTGTTGAAAGCACCTTGCCTTTGGGTGAGACGTGTACATGGTTGGAGAAAACGGGGAGGGAATATTATTGTGATGTCCTGGGGTCGGTTTATGGCTGTGCTATCCCCGAACTTTTCGACGTCCCAAGGGCAATGCCTCCCCAACTTGCATGGCAAAGGACAGCAAGGTTGTACTAGTCTCATTTGGGAAGCTGGATCCTGGGTTCCACCCTAAATAACGGGAAGTATCGCACCTGATGGTTAATGACCATCAACAGGTGATAATCCCTGCCAACCGTTCAATGCTTGGCAATTTGCCTCCCAAATGTGCAACGTCCTGTCATGTCCCTTGCATGCATATGTCCCACAGTGGTAGGGCGGAGGCCAGCTGCATCATGATGTCATACAGAAATAATACAAGTAAATTTACACCAGTGGTGGCACCTTAGAACAGTTCTCTGCCTCACAACCCTAATCCCTAATTTAGGAGTTCACGATAGCTCGCCGAGCTTGCAAAAAGCTTGCTGCATAACTGCACACGCACGTTGAAAATGGTCACGTTGCCAAGCTTAGCAGCTTGCCACACCCAAGGGTACTGCACACAGTGTCAAGCAGCCCATGCTGCGAGACTCGCAGATGTGACCCTAGCCCCCTGAATTGCAAAAGGACCACAACGTTGCAGTACTACTACTACTATCCATAATGGTAGCATGGAAAAAAGGTGCAAAATTAGGGCAACACGACAAGAAGGTTGCACTGGGACGCCCCGACAGGGTGCTATTATTACGCAAACAGAACCACAGAAACCAAGCACCCAGGACAGCTGCAGTGCTACCCACACCTCAGGCTCCAACTTACCAGCCTAAACATCGCCATCCAGGCAAACAAAAATAGGGCTTGGCAATGCCTAATGCTAAGCCTAACGCTCTCTATTTCCCCCCTGGTGCACAATGGCAGGGTCTTTTGGGTGCACCACACACGTCGCTGTAAAGGTGGCCCCTTTGCATTACCGCAATGCAGCTGAGTGGGGCGTGCTTAGGGTTTAGGGTTGGGATGTGTATAGGGTTCAGGGTTTTCTTGCGACAAAATAATACCGCCACATCAACACTAGACATGGCACTGCCTGGTACCTAGGGTGTCTCCCCACTGCAGGAGCAGCTTCCTCACTAGAGATGCACTGGAACCCTTGGGACCCAAGGGTTCGGCAAGGCACACCATACACAGGCCCAAAAAATGCACGCCACACCACACACTGGAAACTGCACTGCTACAGTCGTGGGTTCTGTACCAGCGAGGAAGCTGCCTGGGGATAGGGTGTGGCGTTGCCCTGGGTAAGGTGTCTGGTGGCGGCGCCCCTGTAGACACTATCTCTTCCTATCGCACCAGGTCTAGCCTATAGGCGCACGCTTGCGCCTCTTGCGCCGCTGCTTCCTCCCCTCTCTCCCCACACCACCACCACCACCACCACCCTCCTCGAGAGGCTCCACCTCCCCCTCCCCCTCCGCCACCTCCCCCCGCCGCCTCTTGCCCCCCGGTCCCCGCTTACCCCCCCTGCGCCGCCGCTGCATGTTTCCCCCGCGCCGCTTGCGCCCCCGCCGCTTGCGCCCCAAACGGCCCCGGGCGTCCCCACCCATATCCCCGCCGTCGGCATCGGGATCCAGGCCATCCCCATCGACATCGGGATCGCCGCCGCCATCGCCGGCAATGGCATTAACATTGACCACGGCGTCGGCCGACTCGGACTCGGCGCTCAGCTCGCCGAGTCGCCGCTCTGAGCTGCAGGGGGGGAAAGAGGAAATTAGAGGAATATCAAGGGAAAAGTAAGGGGAATATCAATACATGCATCAAAAAATCTTGTAGTATTTATGTTGCACTGAATGTGACTGTCAAATGAATCTTGTAATCTTGTAATTTACTGAAGCTGCTGCTGCCCCCCGGCAATGGCATTTTAATGTTAAAACATTAGCCACACTAGCCGTTGTGTGCATGTGGCCGTACGGTTAGGCGCCATGTGCCAAAAATGGCGATATTTGAGTAATCTCCAAAGTAAAGGGAGAAAAAACAGCGATGTGGAGGGTGCGCTGCCAGTAATGCAATGGCCACGTTTGGCGCCTTGATTACATTGGTTCAACGTGCCTGTTCAGTATGCCGTGGTGTGCATGTGGCCTTACGCGAAGGCGCCGTGGGCCAAGAAAATAACCTTTTTTTTGCACAATTTTTGGTAGAGACGGCGCTGGGACACAAAAAAAACGGGAATGCAACGGGGCGCTTGGCCACTCATGCCTTGGCCGCGTTTTGGTGCCTTGATTACATCGGTTCAACGTGCCTGGTCAGTATGCCGTTGTGTGCATGTGGCCGTACGTGAAGGCGCCGTGGGCCAAGAAAAAACGCCTTTCTCGCAGAATTTTCAGTGTTGAGACACAGAAAAAGGCAATGTAACGGGCGCTTGGCCGCTAATGCAAAGGGCCGCGTTTTAGCGCCTTGATTACATTAGTCAACGTGCCTGGTCAGTATGCCGTTGTGTGCATGTGGCCGTACGTGAAGGCGCCGTGTGCCACCAGGACCGACTCGGGGTGGTCCCGCTCCACGATCTTCAGATCCCCCTTTGCCTCAAAGAAATCCAACATGTCTTCAGTGTAGTCGCTCACTATCTCGTGGCCTGCGGGATTTGGTTGAGGCCCTTTAACAAATAATACACAGAAAACAGGGGGAATTTACAAGATCTCAAGGTTAAAGTTTAGGGTTATGCATTCATACTTGGGGATTATGGGTGGTCGCGCTCCACCATTTGAGGTCCCCCTCTAGCAAAGCTTCAAGGTCGCATCCGCAGCCAGGCTGTCCCTAGGGTTTAGGGATTAGGGTTTGGAATGCACAGCTTAGGGTGTACAACCCCAACCCACTTGCATGTACCTGAAAGGGCTGAGTAGGGTTCAGGGTGTGGACTAGGTTTAGGGTTCAGGAACCCACTTGCAAACGCCACGTTCAGCTCCTCAGAGATTGCACTGCCATTCGCAACCAGGCTGACCCTAGGGTCTAGGGTTTAGGGTCTAGAAACTAGGTTCTAAGCACGCACTTGCATATGCCACATTCAGCTCCGCATTGGCATTTGCAACCAGGCTGACCCTAGGGTTTAGGGTTTGGAATTTATAGTATAGGAATTTGGGTTTAAGGGTTTTGGGCACGCACTCGCATATGCCACGTTCAGCTCCTCAGAGATTGCACTGCCATCCGCAACCAGGCTGACCCTAGGGTTTAGGGTTCAGGATTGCAGGGTCTAGAGATTAGGGTTTGAGGGTTTGGCACGTACTTGAACACGCCACGTTCAGTTCCTCAAAGATTGCATCCGCAATCAGGCTGACCTTAGGATTCAAGGGTTTAATGTCTAGGGTTTACCACCCGACCGCACTTGCATATACGTGAAAGGGCTGTGTAGGGTTCAGGGTTTAGGGTTAAGGGTTTGGGCACGCACTTGCATATGCCACGTTCAGCTCCTCAAAGATTGCACTGCCATCCGCAACCAGGCTGATCCCGGGGGGCACAATGTCCTTGATCATGGTCTGCCAGTAGGTGGCCACGCCCCTGCGTGCAACAAACCCCAATTTAGGGTTTTGGGGCAGTTTAGGGTATAGGGTTCGGGTGTAGGGTGGCACGATATCCTTGATCATGGTCTGCCAGTAGGTGGTCAAGGCCCTGGACTCAGTAGATCCCAGGTTAGGGTTTTGGGTGGTTTAAGGGTGTTGGTTTTGGGTGTAAGGTGTAGGGTTTGAAACTGCCTGTTTAGGGTTTAGGGTTTAGGGTTGCCAAAACACTGCGCCCAGGGTCGCACTATGTCCTTGATCGTGGTCTGCCAGTAGGTGGCCACGGCCCTGTGCGCAACAAGGCCCCAGGTTAGGGTTTGGGGGGTATTTACTACATAATGTGTAGGGTTCAAAGTCTAGGGTCTCGGGGTTGGCAACAGCAGGCCTGGCAGGCTTGTAGGTGCAGGGTGAGAGTCAGGTGCAGGCGCTGACCCCCCTGTGCCCGTCCAATTTTTTATTAGTTTCATTATTTTTGTTTATTTATTATTTATTATTTATTTATTTTATTTTTAGAGTTTACTACCGGCACCCCCCACAGCACCTTGTCGTGGCGGCCTGTTGACATGTTCTGCATGTCTAGGTTGTAGGGTTTTCATCCAGCGCACGCCAATGCACCCAGGACGCACATCGGGTTCCATTCTCCCCCAGCAGCGGGTTTAGGGTTTTCTCACCGCACCTAGGGTTTTCGATGAGGGTCCCGTCCTCGTTCAGCATGTGGGATTGCATGAAGATGTCGAAAATTGCCTTGGATTTCTCAGGGGGGAAACCATCGATGCGGTCCGCCAAGTAGGTGGCGTTGATGCCCAGGGGCCGCACCTCGATCTCGGCAACGGGGATGCTCTGCAAGGCGAGGGGGTGGAGTTGGTGGTGTTGAGGGCCGGGCAAGGTGGGTACTCTGAGACTTAACATGCTTAAAATTCCAGCCCCATTCCATTGTACCATTTATATGGTATTTTTTCACGCTCAATAGAGCGTAATTTCATTTTTTCCCCCTGAAACGTAGGTGGCGTTGATGGCCAGGGGCCGCACCTCGATCTCCCAACTGGGATGGACTGCAGGGGGTGGGGAAGGGGGGCCAATGATGGGGTTACGCACATTGCAAAGGGTTGCCGGAAGGGTTTCTACCCCATTACATGTTTTAAGACATGGGAAAGCGGGGGAGGGAGGCATCCTTACAATCTGAAAAGTAGGCGGCGTTGCGAGGCAGGGCCGCACTTCCAACCTCGGCAACTGGTATGCTGTGCAAAGGGTGGGGCAGACAATGTCACAAGAAGGGGCTAGTCCCCTGGCTTCTGGGCTTTCCCTTCAATGTTACATCCCCTTGAAAATGCCAGGCAATAGAGCACAGGACGCGTTTTGTTCTTATTCCTACACTCACTACATCGCGAGGCGCCTCCACTTCCCTCACCTTGTGTTTCAACACCGACAGCACCATTTTGACCGCGTGCAGGGTCTTCTGGTCCCGCGGCATGTGCACAAACAGGGTGGGGGGGTAGGTGCGGATGTCGCCCGCGCGCTCCAGGCCCGAGGCAGGCATGGCGGCAATCTGCAAGCACAAAAAAAGATCAGATTTTGGATATATATTTGAAAATGGAGACACAATGATATTTAAAAACTATGATTCCTCTCCCCCGCGCAATCGAGCCTCGAGGCGGGCATGACGATCATGCGATCCTCGGGCACAAAAGATGGATGAGATTTCCAGATAAACAACAGAGCAATGATGATATTGATAAGGTGCGTTGGCAGATCGACGTACCCTGCATACCTTTAGTTACCTCCGGTGTCTGGGTCCACTGGATGGTGTATAATCCAGTGGAACTAGTCCAAGGACAGCATGCCGGTATTAAGGGGGAATTACCCTAACAGACATTACCCAAAGGGGTGAAAGGCAAATACCCTACCTGAGGGCACACGCCATCCAGCAGTATGGCAAAGGGCGGCGCCATGACCAGATACCCACCCAATGAGGTATACCCTAATAGAGATTACCCTAAAATGAAAAGGCAAAAAACCCTACCTGCGGGCACACGCCATCCAGGTGTATGGCAAATGGCAGCGCCATGACCAGGTATCCACCCGAAGAGGCGCCCAGCGCATACAGCGGCAGCGCTTCCCAAGACTCCTCTGCGCGTATCTGCTTCAGCACCTTGACAACCTGTAGAGCCACAATGCAGATTAGGGTATTAAATAGGGTTCTGCTTTAGGTAGGGTTGTGTCTTACGTTCTCATCATTCTTGTGGCACAGGGAATCCACCTGTCCCTGTGGATTCAGGTGGTGGATTCACCTGAATCCACCACCTGACGATGGTGGTGGATCATCATCCACCACCATGGATGATGGCCGCCGCTGTATGCGCTGGGCGCACCATGGTCCGACAGAGGCAGCTGGATGTCCCAACAACTCATGCCCCCCCGGTCTGCACTGGAGATGGCCACGGGTACCTTGCCATGCACCAATTCCCCACCATTTTGAGCAATTTCAGGTTCTTGACACCAGCGTTACGCAGTTCATTCAAGTCCCAATGATGTGCTAGCCTTTGTACCATTCACTCACAAAGGGCACGTCGGCGGAGTCTGACAGCGGTATCTGGATGTCCCAGCACCGGGTACCAGCTCGGTCCGCACTGGAGATGGCCAGGGGCACATAGCCCCGCGCCAGCAATCGCTGCACGATGCGCTTTTCCTCTGGCAGCCCTACAGGAGAAACCAGGGTATAGTTAGGGTTTAGGGTTTGGGGCACATAGCCGCGCGCAAGCAGCCGCTGCACAATCTGTTTTTCCTCGGGCAGCCCTGCACAGTGGAAACCAGGGAATATGTTTAGGGTTTGGGGTTGGGGTTTAGGGTTTGTAGCCGCTGCACGATGCGTGTTCCTTTGGGCAGCCCTGCACAGTGGAAACCAGTGTGTGGGCCACTTGTTGGCCAGGGATGGAGCTGTGCCGCTCAACACCCCAAAACCTCAACCATGAACCCTACACACTGCACAGGTGGGGCGCTGCGCCGGGCATCGCTGCACCATGCGCTTTCCCCCGGGCAGCGCTACGCTGGCGGGCCTCGAAACCCTAAATGGGGTGTTGACAACAAAGACTGGACATTGGGGTCCTCTATCAGGGTTTCACCGCACTCGAGGCAGCTGTAAGATTGGTCCCATGAGACAAGAGTTTGGGTCCTCTCCTTAGGGTTTTACCATACCTAGCCGCTCAAACTTTAGGGCATATGCTGGAAGCAAAGGCGGTCTCCAGCCTAGGGTTCAGGGTTCAGAGTTCAGGGCCCAGGGTTTAGGGTTAGGTTTTAGGGTTTTATCGTACCTAGGCACTGGGGGCAGGTGTCGGATGCATCCCAGAAGTCGGTCCCCGCGTGGGAGCAGTCGTGCGCCAGATTCAGGGACTAAACTTTTCGGTTCCCTTTCAGGGTTTTACCGTACCTAGGCACTTATGGCAGCTGTAAGATTGGTCCCATTATACAAGGGTTTGGGTCATTTTCTAAGGGTTTTCCTGTACCTAGGCACTGGGGGCAGGCGTCGGATGCATCCCAGAAGTCGGTCCCAGCGTGCGAGCAGCCGTGCGCCAAAAACACCACCCCCTTTACCTCCCCTGCTGGTTTCTCGTACATCACATCCCTGCCATCAATGGGCTGCAGGCAGTAGAGTTGTCATTAGGGTTTGGAGTTGAAGGTTGAGGGTTTAGGGTGTGCGCGAGGGATATCAAAGGGTGTAGGGAGGCGCATGCACATTTATTCCCCTCTTTCAAACAGTACATTGTGAGGTATAGCAGCTGCGTGCAAGGAAGCCTCCCCTGCTGGCTTCTCATACATAAAACCCCTGCCATCAATGGGCTGCAGGAGGGACACGCAACAGGGTTTTGCTTTAGGGTTTGCAGTGGAAGGTTTAGGGTTTCGAGTGGGTGCAAGGGACATCAAAGGGTGTAGGGAGGTGCACACATTCTTTTTCCTCTTTCATAGAGTACATGTGAGGTATAGCAGCAGTGATTTTTGGCGCTCACTACAGAAACACCTCCACAACATGGAAGCACGGCAACCACACCCTTTCACAAGCAGCGTACATACCTTATAGACTGGGGCGGAGAGCGCCGGCTGCAGGGTTGCAAGGAGCAAGGCAAGCGCTGCCCGCCACGCGTGGGGTACACCCACCCCCCGGCGCCCGTGCCGTGACGGCTGCATAGCTGTGTAGAGGCGGGTAGAGGCGGGCGCCCGCCTGCAGCGGTGTGGAGTGTATTGGTGACACACTGGGGCCAAGCCTGTGGGGTGCAGTGCAGTGGTGCTGAGCTCGCAGAAGTGCTAGCTCGCAGCCTGGAGGCTGCAACCCAACAGGCTCAGCGTATATTGATGAGAGGCAAGTTGGGGTGGGTTTCAAGGGATCAGCGTGGTTCTATTGTGGCAGGTCTACCCTGGACTGTGGCTGTGGCCTCAGCGGGCATGCAAGCCCCGCCACAAAAGGCTACTTTGCGGTCACATCAACTGGGCTAACCCCTTCACAACTCGCTAGGTCTTCGAGTGGTGTAACCAGTGCCAGGTTTGGGCTTCTGGGCGCCCCTTGTGCAGGCCTGACTGCTGGCTGTCCCTGCGTCCACTATGGCTATGCAAAGCATGCACCAAATGGCAAGTGGCAAACTGCAAGCGCGCCAGCCCACTTCACGAAAAAGGCCTTTTTGAGGGAAAGGTGCACCACGACTTGCCTTGCACAGGTCGTGTGATGCTCCGTCAGCTCTCAAAACTGCGTGTTTATGGTCCCAACTTATTCACCAGCCCACCCCACTGCTGGGGTGCTCGACTCGAGGTCCAGGCCAATCCTCGCGATCACTGCCGTCGAATGGCTCCTTAATAGTGGTGGCGATGCTCAAGACAGCCTGGTATCACGAGAAACGCGAGGATCATGCAGGTGTCGCGAATGATCAATGCATGCATATACACATATGTCCATGTCCCGAAGAAAGCTTGGCACCGCTTTGGGGTAACTGCGTGTGTGGGTTAAGGGACGAGGTGCTTGGATAACAAATCTGGAGTAGGCCTGTGCTGCTATAGCGAACGCACTGATGTGGCGTGGGGAACATCACCATCACGAGCCTCTCAGGGGGGACTAAAAGGTTTAACCCTGGTTTATATATTAACACCCCTGGTTTAAATGACAGTCCCCTGCACCACTTTCTGAAATAGAGTTTCCCAACCTGCAGAAAAAGCACGCAACATTTCAAATGCCTCTGTCCATCGAGTCCACTGCATCAGCATCCAACCCACAAGCAGTTCTAACTCCTCGCAATTATTGACCTCCTACTGCATGAAACTCACTAAGTTCCATAAATCCCCTGGCGCTCTGCGCTTCCCCCCTTGTCGACCTATGAAGGGTGATGAATTGACTAGCAGTTTATATGCTGATCCTTACTTTTTGAGGGCCTATTATTTGTATCCCTACGTTTTGTGACCCTTGCGCAGGGTGCACAGTGTGTCTCGGTGAGGATCAGGACACGCCATCCTACCTGTCCCAACAACCTAGCCCATGCGCATCAGGGGACTGACGTAATGCTGCCAACAGCCGCCGTGACTGAGGCGGGGCCCACACCCTGCGCACCTCACTCAGTCATCCTCACAAGAATCCCAATTGCCACCGAGCCCCAGGTAAGGGTTTAGCATCAACCCTAGAGCCTCAACCCTGAACCCTAAGGCAGTGTACTCTTAGGGTTGTCATTTACGGTCACCGCGGAGCCGCACGGTGTAGGGTTCAGGCCGTAGGCCCTAAGTTAGGGTTTAGGGATTATGGGTCAGGGTGTAGGGTTTAACGTGAAAGCTGTCATGCAATGTGAAGTGACCTTGCGATGCCGCATTGGCAATTGGAAGTGATCAGTGTAACCAACCAGCGCCTAGCTTTGGGGAATGCCCCTGCTTCGCCTGCACACCTGCACTTTGCTGATCTGTGTGTTGGTTCAGCCAGCTACGCTGCCTTCCTTAATGATGCTGCGCACGAAGTCAGTACTTGCTTTCCAGCTTTTTTTGCCAGGTTAGCATGTCTGGGTATGCCTCACCCCAGTCCTAGAGCCAGGGCTTAACTGACACTGTTTCCAATGTGGCAGATGGGCAGATGCTGCGCACTGCTGATGGGATACACACTCAACTGCGCTGCGCTCATGCGCACCCTGAAACCCTAAACCCTGTTTTGCCGACTGGGGTTTAGGGTATAGGGTTTAGGGCCCCTGGCAATATGTGTCAAATTGGCAATATGTGCCACTTCAACCAGAGATAAGATCAGGTGTTGCAATATGTGCATGCCTGGCCATATGGGCTTCATCCTGGAAGACCCTAGCCTAGGGCATAAGCTCTGCACCAACCACCACCACCCTGTATCCCCTCTACCCACAGCGCCTGTTGCGTCAGCCCAGCGGTGCCCTGATCCCCTCAAACTTTCATAATCCCCTTGCATTTTTCCTAACCCCCATCACTTGTCTTCCTTGTGCAGTGTACGTCCAGGATCAGGACATCACATCCTACCTATCTTGATCTCATCATCATTTCTCATAATCCCCTTGTTTTTTTCCTAGTCCCCATCACTTGTCTTCCTTGCGCAGTGTACGTCCAGGATCAGGACACCTATCTTGATCTCATCATCATTTCTCATAATACCTTGTTTTTTTCCTAATCCCCATCACTTGCCTTCCTTGCGCAGTGAACGTTCAGGATCAGGACATCACAGCCTACCTGTCCTACCTCACCCATGCTCAGCCCATGCGCATCAAGGGGGCTGATGTGGTGCTGGCCGGTGGGGAGGAAGGGGGGCACCAGAGCGTCACCCTGCGCACCTCCCTCATGTCATTCACAGTCACCGCCGAACCCCAGGTAAGGGTTTTGGGTGTATGGGTCTACCATTTAGGGTAAGCAATTATTTCCATTTTCCCACAATTCCAATTCATGGGTTTTTATGTTGTGCCCATTGTTTCCCATTAATTGTGTTTTCTTCCCGCAGTGGGTCAACATTCGCACCGCCATCTTCGACCGATCAGTGACCGACATGCATGGGGTGATTGGCCAGACCTGGCGCAGCGGCAAGCCCCACACCCTACCGGTGGTGGACGGAGTGCCCCAGTGGGAAGGCGCCACAGGTGAGCAAACCCTAAACCCTGCACCCTAAAACCCTAAACACCCTACCAGACCTGGCGTAGCGGCAAGCCCCACATTTTACTCATGGTGGACGGGGTGGCGCCACAGGTGAGCAAACCCTAAACCCTGATAAGGTTTTTAAGGTGTAAACCCTAGACACCCTACCCGTGGGATAGCGCCACAGGTGAGCAAACCCTAAACGAGGAGTCCTTCACCCTAAATCCGTAGTTCTAAACCCTAAACACCCTCCCAGTGGTAGATGAACCGGCGCAGTGGGCTGGCGCCACAGGTGAGCAAACCCTAAACCCTACACCTTAAACCCTAAACACCCCACCGTTATGGGATGGTCTAGCGCAGTGGGTTGGCACCACAGGGGACTACAGTACATTGATCATAGCCATCCAATCATAATAATTATAATAATCAGGGATAATAATCAGGCATATACTACTACTAAAAAAAAACCATTAATCAGGGATTGCCATACCTTTTTACCCACCTGGTCACAGCCCTCGTTGGCACCGATTCACCTACTCATCCACTGTTCCAGATGCTTTGCAGGCGATTACGTGGTGAGCGACGGCCGCTTCGGCACAGCAGGTCCCTTCGTGCTATTTGATGAAGGAGCCGCGGGCAAGAAGTCGGGATCAAGCAGCGTGCCTCGGCGCATGGCCATGGAAAATGTCATGCAGGCAATGTCGCTGGCTGCGCAGGATGAGGTTTCACCTCTGGCTGAGGGCTCCACATGGTATTTGCGCTGATGCCATTGACAACCCTACGCACGACTGTCCTCCAGCAAATGTCACAAATCTGGTGACCATAGTGACCATACCCATTAAGGCTTTATGAAGAGGTTGTGTTCTGCTGATGCGCATGCGCAGCAAAAACACACACTCACCGGGCCGGTCACAGTCACATTTTATTCTAAGACATTTAGATCTATATCCATACAGGCATAATGCCTTCCCTTTCTTTCTAATCTAGCAATGATTGCTACTACCAGGTACTTTTGCCAAGCCAAATTTCCCTCTTAGATCTAAGACTTACCTTATTCTGCTTGCAATTTATTGCTATGCATAATGCAACGTGTTGCACTCTTTTTGTGGACGACAGATCAATTCAGATCAAATCGGACCATACTAGGTTAAAACTGCTATTTTAGCATCATATAGCGCCACGGCAATACTCAGTCCAGGCTGCGCAATTAGTACTACAGTATTGGTCATACCGTCAACGTTCAAGTCTTACTAAGTATTCGGAATACACATACATGCGCATGTCACATGATGTATGTGTGTTGCACTCTGCAGCACACTGCACCCCCCCATCAGCTACTTCTTATATCACAAGGTTGTTTAGCAGCAGTATTTTGCTACCCCTACGTACCCTGCGTTTTTGCTCAAGCAGCCTCAGGCTGAGTACCTAAATTATTCTGCTTTTTGCAATACTAGCAACACGCTCAGCAGCCTGCCAGCCCAGCAGTGCCAACCTACGCGCGCGTTTAAGATGTCATTGACCTGTGTTGTGCACTACATTGCAACGTACGGCATGATACTCTGTTGGCGCCTTCCCTCATACACGCTACCTTACTTTAAGTTAAAAGATTACAAGATTTACCGTATATAGTGGCAATACATGTTTTTACAACTTGCAGCAGCAGCAGCTCAAGCGATGGCAAGCTTGGACCTTTGCCAAATTCAAGCAGTGCGTGCTCAGGTGACACATTGTAACTATCATTTTGCAAAGACAAACCGTCCTTGCAAGTCTTCCATAACTCTTTTGCCAGTGGGCTGTCATATGTGGGCGTTAACCGTTCTGGCAAAATAACAGAATAATGGTGAAAAGCCCGCCGCAGTCCGATCGAAGACCATGGGCAGATATGTGGGCGTTACTATCCTTTCCCTTTATTGGGATTTTTTTGTGGTCGTCCCGGGGGGATGTCACATGGGGATTTACCAAAAAGCTTTGAGCACATGTGCACTTTTGGCCCAAATCGCTGCTATGGGGATTATGAAGACACGAAACAGGCTGCAGTGCTGTTTTAGGCACGAGACAAGCCCACTACGGATTATTGTTCACAAACCACCGCTCAACCGGACCAGCAGTTGGTGGTTGAACCTCTTTCAGGTACGGGTCTGCGTGCACTTGACAGCCTCTGCATGCATGCACTGCGAGTACAGGCAACAGACTATTTGCAGGCTGTTCATTCCCATCACTGTGTTCCTGCACGTCCAGTCAGTGGCGTGCCTGGTTCTGTGCTGGTGACACCTTCCATCAGCTGACTATGCAACTGCAGGTGGGCCTAGAGCACCTCAGCAACTACAGCAGTTGCAACCCGCCTTCCAACAACAAGATGTCGACTGCCGTGTCCAATATTCTGTGCACGGGCTCTCCTGGACAGAGGAACAGGTAGACTGGAAAGGTGTACAAGGCTTTGCTAACCCACAGTCCAGTTCAACGGACCGAAACGTGTTCAAACCCACTCCTGCTGCACTAGTTTTGCCAGCTCCCTATATTGGCGTTCACATAGCTGACGCCAAGCTTGAGGTGCCACGCTTTTGTGCAGGTTCCAGGGGATCGGAAAAGAACCCAGAAGGATATATCCGGCAGCGAGCTCCCAGGTGCGTTGTGTGGCAACGTTGGGCTTGCTAGCTACTTCCACTAGTTTTCCACCTGTGCATGCATAGTTTTCCCATGTGCGCACAGGCCTGTAACAGTATGGCCTCACAGGCCTAAAGTTCAGTTGGTCAAGTCGGTTCCTGTGTTAAACACAGCGTATTTGCAGGCACTGGTGAAAGTCTGTTCCCAACTGGCTAAACTGGCCCCGTTGTCAACCCTACCTTTAACCTTTATCAAGCTTTTGACTCACCAGTTGTTTCCTTGGTTGGCCTGTTGCCCTGGCTTTACTAGGATATTGCTCTAATTAGCTTTACAGAGTTGACTGATCAGCTAATTAGACAACCTTGCTGGATGCCTGCCTATTGCCTACTGCTTGTTCCTTCCTGGCAAAGTCGTTACAGCTAGCTTTTTAGCACATCTAACACATCAAAGTGATGTCTCTCAATCACAGGCTGTATATGTACTATATGCTGTATGGGAGGACACACAAACACCTGCTGCCATGCTGCCCTCTCCCCTTGCAGGTAGCTACCGCTGCTCTAGCCCCATCTGCCACCCACCTGCGCTGCTCAGCACCAGGCAAGGGCAAGAGCTTTGCACCAATGATCAGCAATCGCAGGAGCCAGGGCAATCGCGCAGCTCCAGCCGGTGCCTCCCTCTCGAAGTACTTAGGCGATGAGTCTCTCTTTGGCTACTCAGGCTACGAAGCCGACATACTGGTGCGGATTATAAGGACTGTGAAAGGACTCTTTTATTGGTTCAATTTTTGGTGGTGGGCACATTAGTTGATCTCCCGGTCCATCCTGCTGAGTGTTTAACAAAGTAAATTAACTCAATTTAAGCCTGTTGGCAAGTGAGAGTTGCACAACAAATGCCCGACTTTTCAATTTTGGTTTTACTTACAAAATACCTGTTGCTATCGATGTCCCATTGTTACGCTTGCCGTTGTGATGAGCAATTGTCAAGTGCATATGCATACATCTAGCAACGGGGCGTTTGTGGTACGGCGCATGTGAAATAAATACCGTATGACAATACCAAAAAACGGCAGTGCCCCACGGGATTGAAACAAGCAGTCCCCGAGGGGGTGCACAATCAACCTCTTCCAAAGTGGGTCCCCAGGTAATCAAGCTAATCCTCGTTGTTATAGTTGTTGTCATGCTACTGTGCATCCATTATTGAGCCTCCCTATTCCTTCCATCCATAATTGATCACCAACACTGAACTAGCTTTTCTGTTCCCATGGCATGCAATATAGAACGGGGCACTCTAAGCTTAGCTGTTCATACAGTAACTTGGCTGTTTGAGCCTCCAGCGAGGCTTGCAGGTGACAGATGACGTGCAAGAGGTCCTCTCTGCTCAAAGGAAGAAGGCGTACGCAGACTTTTGTGCCTTCGAAGATGACCTCTACAAGGCACACCGTGCTTGCGACGAGGCGGACAGGGCTGGCGATGAAGGGTTGCAGGCGGCCTGCAAAGCACGCCTTGAGGACCTTGATAAAGAATGGAAGGCTCAGAAGGAGCAGCTGGCTTTCTTACATAAAGGTACGTGGACTACCATTGCGTTGGAGGCTCCAGCAACCCCCTATTGGCAAGCTGCCTGTGTGCACAGTGAAGGCTGTCGCTGCTAGAATCTGCAAGTCTCAACTAATATACTTTCTGCAAACTGTGTCTGCACATCCAACAGCACCTCAGCACCTGCAGCACCTGCAACAGCACCCTGGGAATGAAACTGATTCTAGTGCAATCATGTCAAAATCTTGTGTTGTGATACCTTCCACAGCAGCATGCCTTACATGCCTTTATTGCCATAGTTCAGGGCTCATGCAAGGTTAGGGGACGATGAACGCGTTGAGTGCACAGGATGCAATCCCATCATGGTTTGTTATCAACGTAGGCCTAGGCTACGTTGGAGCAAACCAATTATAATTGCGCAATAATTGCAATAATAAACGGACTTGCAGGTACCAGCGGCATTGGAATGCCAAATTACATAATAAATATGATATCATTTCTGCAATCATTGCGCATTGCATTGCCAACCACATAATTACACAATGTTCAAAGCACAATACGGCACATTACTGTACGGATTTGATCACTTTGAGCATTTGATCATACCTCGATTGTTTTGAATTTTTGACAGAATTTGGGTTTACAATTTGGTCAGGCGGTCAGTTGTACCCCTTGTTCACAAGTTATCCTCGCCAATGTTGCTGAAGAGGCCATTTAGATTCAACAACTTTGACCGAGAGCCCAAACATTTTGTACAATCATCCGGATGAATTGTTTTCGAAAACACTGTTTTGGCCGAAACAATCGCGGCGGCATGGCGCGTAATACTATGTTGTATGCAATGACTCCACGCCTCATTATGGGAGCCTGGTGGGGCCCGCCCCACGAGTACTGCTTTTTTGCCCCGCAACCTCTTAATTTATATAAAACATCTAACGTGTGCGTTTAGGGAGCTTTTGAAGCATGTGCTCATTGACACCGCAGTCCTTGCAATTTGCTCCATCCCAATGTGGTTTGTCAGCCGCTGGCGTTTGGGTTTTAGGTTTGTGTCTGCTCACAGGTGTTCACCCTTGCTTATTCTACTTAGTCAGCAGTTGCTTGAAGCTTGATGTGGTGCCTGCAATTCCTTTCTGCATGTTTTGAGACTGTATGGTGTATGGTATCCGGTTGTTGCACAGGAAACGGCTTGCGGACTTTCTGTACATCTGTGGTTTTGCAGTGTCAGATTTGGGGTTTCAAACCTGGTTCGCCTACTGCACCTTGAAGATCAGGGATATCGGGTGTTGCCTGCACTACCATTTGGGCACATCAATCAGGGATGGCAGCGCTGATCTTGGCCCCACTCTCAAGGTATGTTGCATGCATGTAAGCTGCACCTACATGTATCATTTTTTAAAGGCTTCAAATATTGCTCTTTTCTCAATGCTTCCTCAAATGGGCATGAAATACATGAAATGAAGTTGGTTGAGGACTAAGGAGGTCATTTCACCCCACGTGCTAGCCTTATCATTGTCTCTGAAGACTTGAATGCACGTTTGGAGTGCGCCAGCGTTGATATGCCCGGGCCTATGTGCAAGGTTTCTTCACATTTGTGGGTGTCCAACATACCTAGTGGGTGCAGTGGGTTCCTATAGGCCCTACATGCCTAGTGGGTGCCTATAGGTCCAGCTATCCCTGGGATAGCTGGTCACGTGTGCATGTAGTGCATGCACCCATGGTCCAAAGCGTCATGTTGGTTTACATGTTTAGATGGCTTGAAACCGTTTGCATGCCATGCTAAAAGTTGAATCTTTAGCCCCAAGTCCGCTAACATGTGATCTAAACCCAGGGGATGGGGGCTCAGGCAATTGCCATAGGCGCCGCAGAGTGCCCTGGGCGGGGCTGGTGGGAGGCGGAGTGGGCGCAGCGCATCCTGTGCCATCCAGACTGCTACATGAAAGCTGAAGAGTTCTGCGACATGGCAGAGGAGGGCAAGCCAGCGGAGCATTTGGTGGCGCACTTGCACATCTGCCTCTGGGTGATTCAGATCCGCGTAGGCTATGGCAATGAGTCTGCGTATGCTGCCGCCCTTGAGAAGTACCCCTTTGCCCCCATCCACGGCCTCCCTGCATTGGCGAGGAAGATATGCAAGGATCTCCCAGCGCTCTCTGGAGATCTCGACGCTTCCAACGTGGACAACTCCTGGGAGACAGAAGAAAGTGATAGGTATCACGTCACCAGGATCTCCCGAGCATGCGTCCTGAAGCCAAAAGTCTTGCCGCCCACGCCGCTTGAGCGCAGTTTGGAGTTTTTTGCCAAGGAGTTTCCGGAATGGACCACCAAGCGCTCAAGAAGCACAGGCAGCGAGGGGGAAGAGGGGGCTGCAGACACCAATGGGGGTGCAGGTACCAAGGAGGATGCAGGCACTAAGGGGGAAGAGGGGATGCAGGGACCAAGGGGGAAAAGGGGGATGCAGGCACCAAGGGGGAAGAGTAGGAATAGGGGGGATGCCGTAGATGCAGGTGCCAAGGGGGATGCAGGCACCGAGGAGGGTGATAATATGGGTGTTTAGAGCAACATGCAACAGGTGATGGAAAGTCTGTGAACACCCTTTGAGTTATGTCCCCACCCACCTTGCTTTCCAACTTGGCAGGCTGCTGGCACGATCAGGTGGTACTGCAGCAGTGGTCATTCACGAGCAAGCAGCGGTGGCGTGATGGCCAAACTCGTTGTGGGCCCCAGGGAATGGTTTGCCCGGCAGGGGCACAGCAGCACATGCCGGACTGCAGACAGGCGAACGGTTTAATGGGCATATAAACGCCCAGGCGAGTGTTTGTCGTCGTTTGATTCATGAGAAGTGTTTTGATTGAGAAGACGTGTTTGCTCTGTCACACATACTGTGCGTGCAATGCTCTGATTTGCGTCAGCCTGAGGGTTGGTGCTTCAGGAATATTGTGACGTGTGATACTTCTAAGACGAGTTTGATTTGTTTGCAATAGCCTATGATCCGACGGCGTCGGATATATCAGGATTTCGCCAGCAACATGTGGTTTTTTAAATTGTTAATCACATTAGATGCCATGAGCAGAGACTCTGAGTGAATAGTCAAAGAGTTCGACAGAGGAGGTGGCATTGTTAGATTCAAAGCATCAGTATATATCAGTACGTACATACACATTTACCAGGACAAACAGGAGTTGACGGTGGTGGTGGGTGTGGTGGTGGATGTGGCTTCATGCGTGGCTTCTGCCTGCCCATGGGCACCTTGCGCTCCTTGTATTCTTCGTTGAATAGAGGGTATTCAACTGCAACACGGATGCGCAGTTCAATTACTGCGGTCGGCCTCCACGGTCGGAGGACCCTCGCCGTTTGTCCACTCAAGTTTTCAAGGAGCTGCAATTTGTTTGAATCAGGATCCAGCCCGAGACCCAGCAGGCCAAGTGACGACGATACCCCGCCAAGTGGAACTGCCCAGCCTGGGGGCCCCGTGCTTGAAGCTGCAGTCATGGCAAGCCCAGTGTTCCAAGCAGTGACTGTCTAGTAGGTAGTACCAGGGCCATGTGGCCCAACCCAGGCACTGTACACCCCCCGTTATCTTCTAATTGTACACAAACGCTACAACGAGTACTGTGCCAGTAATTTGTTGCAGCCTTTGGAGAAAAGTCAGCGCAGCATGCCTCCGTCCACCCACCCCACCGTGGGTGCACCCTACGAGCTGGACGGCAGTCACTGATCAAACCCTATAACCCTAGCCAGCTGCAAGACGCAGCAACTGGCCGAATCCCCAATTCTTCAAAGTCACTTGCACAGGTGAAACCATGCGCTGTGCTGTGCCAAAAGGTTCCCATCCCCCGCACCCCGTGTTCTACATAGCAGGAAATACAAAAAACGATCAGCCATGGAACTGCCACCAGACCTTCACGACCCTCGCCGCCCCCATCCTTGAATTATTTGGCCTTCGCCAACCCCAGCCTTGCAATATTTGATCCCAACCCAAGAAAACCCAGAAAAGGAAAAAAGTACACCCTTCACCATGCTCGCCCGCCCAACCACCTTAACCCTATTGTGTCCCCGCCAACCAAACTCTGGTGCCCCCAGACTCACCACGGAGTTAATCCCCGCACCACACACAACCTCCTCCGCCGGTCACGCCCCCCCCCCAACCCTGCCAGGATCCAGCTGCAAGGCCCTTCCTGCTGATGCACACCCTCCCGCCAGCAGTCGACACCACATTGTGCGCGAGCATGCCCGCACTGCTGGTGGGTTTGACCAACTCCCCTGCCATCTGCTGCCCGATGCTGCGCCGCGTTGCGAGGGGAATAGCGCTTTTGCGACCACCTTGTGCCGTCGCGCGCAGACCTGATGTGAAGCAGCGATGAAGCTACATGTGCTGCCGCACTTCCCGCCAGAAAGAACCGCTGCTGCCTACACCATTGGGGCGCGCCCGCCTGCGCTGCTGGTGGGCTTGAACGCGTCTGGCGCCATCTGCTGCCCACCGCTGCTCTGGGAGGGTCCCAGGGGCTTGGGGGTTGCCTTGAGGCCCGCCTTGCCCGCGATCTTGATGTGCAGCAGCGACTCCACGTGGTTTCTGCAGGTGCGGCGGGATAATGAATAAACGTATATATGATGAAATCAACATCCACATATACAGTAAATGTGATGAGGTGCAGCAGCGACTCGACGTGGTTTCTAGGTGCGGCGGATTGAATGACTATACAATTAAGTAAGTGAACAAATATACAATTAAGATAGAAAAAGTGATGTGCAGCAGCGCCTTTCCACCGTTTCCATGGTTTGTGCAGGTGCGGCAGATTGAGAAAATAGAGAGATATAATACATAGATCTACAATTGAATGACAGATAGTGTGAAATGCGGCAGCGACTGCACATGGTAGTCTGCAGTCACGGCAAATGAAATCGATGCCCTCAATTCCACCACTTCCCCTGCCACATCGCAGCACCCAGGCGCAAACTGCCCCATACAGCAGATCCGGCGCTTGCTGGTCTGCTTGCGCAGCTCCTGGGCGCACCCGTGGCACACGCTACCCAAACAAACCTACCTTTTTTTACCCACAGGGTCCTTTCTAGACCCTCATCCTAGCCATTTCCTTATTTTTGGATTCCTACGCAGCATATTCCCTTTACTATCAAGCCCCACACAGCCTCACATACCTGCAGATTGGGCACTTGCTGGTCTGCTTCCGCAGCTCCTGGGCGCACCCATCACACATGGTACCCAAAAATACCCTCTTTTATTTGCATTACGGTATTTACATTACGGTACTACCCAGCATATTTTCTTTATTTAATCAAACCCCGCACCTGCAGATTGGGCACTTGCTGGTCTGCTTGCGCAGCTCCTGGGCGCACTCGTGGCACATGCACATGTGCCTGCAGGGAAGCACTGTGGTGTCCCTGTCGTTGACCAGGCAGATCACGCACAGGCGCTCCTCGAGGTCTTCCTCGGTGGTGGGCTTGGCGCCCGCCTGCTCCATGCCTGCGGGGGGGAGAGGGGTTCATGTAAAGGGGTAGGAACGGGGGGGTTATCAGGAAGGTAGCCCTCAACAAAGTACAGTGTAGAGTTTGTCAGAATGGGTGTGACTTGGTATTCGCCAAGCAGGCCACGCACACTCGCTCCTCATAAAACTTGCCCAGCGCCCGAAACCTCTCCTTCTAAACGCGCAACCCTAGACCCAAAACCCTGAACCCCTATGCGCTGCAACCCCTCACCATCCACCTCCTGCAGCTCCTAGGTAATGCTGTCCAACCATAACCTCTCCTCCTGGACGCGCAACGCGCAACCCTAGACCAAACCATCTAGACCTATGCAATGCAACCCTAGACCCAAAACCCTAGACACCAAAACCCTACACCATACGCAGCACCCCCCCTCACCATAGACCTCCTGCAGCTCATCCAAACCCTAAACCCCATACAGCACCCCCCCTCACCGTGGATCTCCTGCAGCTCCTAGGAGATGCCCTCCACCCAGATCTCCTGCTTCTGCACGCCCCACCCTAGACCTGAAACCCTAGACACCAAAACCCCTAGACCCTATGCTGTGCACCCACTCACCGTGGATCTCCTGCAGCTCCTAGGAGATGCCCTCCACCCATATCTCCTGCTTCTGCACGCCCCACCCTAGACCTGAAACCCTAGACACCAAAAACCCTAGACCCTATGCTGTGCACACACTCACCGTAAATCTCCTGCAGCTCCTAGGAGATGCCCTCCACCCAGATCTTCTGCTTCTGCACACGCAACCCTATACCCAAAACCCTAGACACAAAAAACACTAAACCCCATGCGGTGCGCCCCCTCACCGTAGATCTCCTGCAGCTCGTATGGATGCCCTCCACCCATATCTCCTGCTTCTAAACGCACAACCCTAGACCCAAAACCCTAGACCCAAAACCCTAAAACCCTATGTGGTGCGCCCCCTCACCGTAGATCTCCTGCAGCTCGTAGGAAATGCCCTCCACCCAGATCCCCTGCTTCTGCACCCTAACCCCAAAACCCTAGACCCAAAAACCCTGAGCCCCATGCGGTGCGCCCCTCACCGTGGATCTCCTGCAGCTCGTAGGAGATCCCCTCCACCCATATCTCCTGCTTCTGCACGCCCCACCCTAGACCTGAAACCCTAGACACCAAAAACCCTAGACCCTATGCGGTGCACCCACTCATTGTATATCTCCTGCAGCTCATGAAAACCCTACACCCTGAACCCCATGCGGTGCACCCACTCACCGTAGATCTCCTGCAGCTCGTAGGAGATCCCCTCCACCCATATCTTCTGCTTCTGCACGCGCGGCTCCCACACGTGGCTCTCCTCCCTGTGCAGGACTGCGTAGGTGGTCTGGGATTGGATCCACAGCCGCTGCTCATCGCCCGGCCGCAACTCCTGTGCAGGGCAAGTACTATTTTATGATTTAGGGTTTACAAGGTGGCTTTCCTCCCTGTGCAGAGCAATACATTTTTATGGTTTAGGGTTTTGAGATTAGGGTTTCCTAAAGGCGACTCTCCTCCCTGCGCAGCACCGCATAGGTGGTTTGGGACTAAACCCACAGCCGCTGCTCATGGCCCGGCCGCAGCTCCTGTGCGGGGCAGGCCTGTGTTAGGGTTTAGGGTCCAGGGTTTAGGGTTCAGGGTAGGCGATGGCTGCTAGCGTACCGGCCGCAGCTCTGAGCAGCGCAAGCAACAGGTTAAGGTTTGGGTGTTAGGAGTTTTGGGTCCCACGCGCCCCACCGCCGACGATACACTTTCACGCCTTGGCACGTATGTGGCACTGATATGACGCAAGGGTGCGCCCCCAACCCCACCTCCACCCCTCCCCACCATCCCACCAGCATGCACCCCACAGCCACCACCATGAATTCCTTTCCTGCACTGGGCATGCGACTTGCAGTAAATTCCTCCTTTCCCCCCTTACCAGCAAGTCTCTAGGCGCACCTACCCAGGGCCGAAAATGCCAACCCAACACAGAGTACCTGCTCACCCGTTCTCCCTTCCATCCCCATCCTATTCCACCCCCGCCCCCGCCAGCATGCACCCCACCCGTGGGTTCAATTTTCATGGTTGCATACCTGCAGGGAGTGCCCCTCCTTCACCCCCTTGTCAGCAATCGTCTCCAGGCGCACCACAAGGGGGAAGACCCCATCCTTGTCGGTCAGAAGCGCTGCTTCGGGGTAGAGCGAGAGGTCGAGCACGTGTTGTTGGCCCGAGGGGTCCCCCGCCTTGGGGAACCTGTGGCCAAGCTGCAGTGCGCAGGGGTGGTGTCAATAATAGTCGCCTTTCTACATAGCGGGTACAGCAGCGTGCTGAAGTGCAGCAAGTGTGCAGGGTTGGAGCCGGTGCCGCTGTCTTTCTGCACAGAGGGTGTGCCTGCAGCAGTGCGCACATGTGACAATAGAAGCCTTGGACCCAGTTCCTCCATCAGGACAGTTCTCTATCAATTGGGCAACAGGTGGCAGTGACCTACCCCCTTCTCGTAGAATGCGTAGGAGGCGACGGGCTGGCGCTGGGGTGTCAGCCGGCACCCCTTCACAGGCTCCTCGCTTGACATCACAAAAGTGGACACACTGGAGAGAGGAAAACACCAGTCAGTTGTCAATCAATGGCATATATACAGCATCCAGCTGGCATCTGACCGTTCCAGCTGGCAAGGCAAAGTAATTGCACACCAAACAGCACAGGGCAGGAGCAGTTTCTCACCAGCATGGGGCAGAGGCGTCAAAGCTGAAGCTGATTTGAAGCAAGCTGGGGTTGCCTGGCACGGGTGTGACCTTGAGCGTGTTCTTCTTCAGATTCACAGCATTCCGAATGGTGGCAGTGGTAGTGAATTCCTGTGGCTGAGCGCCATCCTGTGAGCCAGGACGGGGCAGAGGCTGTCCCTGCAAGAGGTTTACAGGCTTTAGCACAGGTCTGGTGTCTGGTGTGGCTTTCTTGTACGCAATCAGCTGCTTTTGCCACCCCACATGCTGTCACTTACAGGTGGGTTTCTCCACCCGTGTGGAGGTGCGTTGTTGGGAGCGTAGGGGCCAGAGTACTGCAAAACAAGGACAGAAGTGTGTGTTAGGTCTTTGGTGGGCATTTCTCGTCTAACATCCAAGAGGACAGGGGCGCTTCCAGGTACACGCAAGGCTTACGTTTGGTGCGTTCTGCACAACCTGCGGAGGTGGGTATGGCTGCTGGTTGGGGTCTGTCTGCTGGGCCTGCTGTGGGTTGCGCCTGTTACGGCTCTGAGCAGAACCCATCCTGCCAGAAATCCCGTTTCACCGAAACCAGAGAAGTGCTGTTTTTAAACCTGTGCAAAAACCTGCCAGGTACTCAGCACGCAGCCGATGACCCCACCCTTGGAACGCGACACCTATGTGTGATAGCTTCCCGACACAACTGTGCAATCGGTTCAACAACTTGTACCCAAACCGCTGTCGCGAGGAGTTGTTTTCTCCTTGCTGTTTTTCGCCCTTCTTTATGGGCATGTTTTACTTCTTTTGGACCCCGATATTGGGCCTTGCAATATGTTCGAAATTAAGGGTCATTTCCACTGGATTACAATTACATCCCCTCGGACATTTGCCCCACATTTCGTGCCACGTCAACTGGGGTGGCTTTGCGGCGCGTGGTCTGCAAGACTTCAGCAGTAAATTGGCTCAAGCCGTCCCCAAAACAGTGCATTTCAGGCTGGCAACGCTGAACTAGGTTGCTGCACGCTGTCCGTGAGATCCCTGGCTGGAAGGTAAGGCCGCCGTGCGCGGTCATTGGCCCACATTGTCTAGGCAACCTGTGAAGCATAAGCAAACTGGTGTTGAAGCTTCTCGTGGCCTCAAACAACCTGCTTATCTTCTCGTGGGCTTGCATTTATCCCTCATGGTACACGAGCCTGGGTGCACGCTTTCGGAAGCAGAACCCTTGAAGCAAAGCCCCTGGTCCCTGCCCAAGACACACAGTTTGTTTGCTGCAGGCCTGTGAACGAATAAAGAAGAAAGCCCAGCCCTATCAGGGGTAGCAGAAAGCACAATGCAGAGCCTTGCAAGCTGCCGGAGCACGCCCTTCCAGGGCGTTGCACTACAGGCAACACAGCCCTCATCCTTCAAGGGCACACAACTCAGCAAGGTAAAACTCACTCCAGCAAAACTGCAGCAACTAGTGAGGGTAGCTTCAGGAATCCCCTTGCCAGAAACCATAGGAACGGCAGCAGTGTCTTCACGGCAGCAGCAGGGCATTGCACAAAACCTCCTCAGTGCAGCCAACCCAGCGTACACAGTCAAGGGCACCAAGGTCAGCAAGGCAGCCCATGACAGCGCAAACGGCAGCAACTATTTCCCAAGACCCATAGAGAACGGCAGAGCAGTATCTTGTTGTCAGCAGTGTACCACCGTTGCACTGCACAAAAGCTCAGCATCGGAGGGTTGCGGGGGGCTCCCCAAAGCAGCCATACCGGGAGTGAAGTGGCTGGCAACTCTTTTCTAAACTCTATAGGAAGGCAGCAGCGTCTTCTTATCAGCAGTGATACGCAATGCACTCCACCAGGGCTCAAATTGGGGGCTTTTAAACGGTGGACAGACACAGCCACTGTGCTCTCCAGGACCATGCATTGCAGTTAGCTGCCTCTAGCTAACATCAAAGTCACTCGACACCACGCATGCACCGCCACCCCTCCCTGCCCTATTCCAATTGCCTACCAAACCTCTGCCACAGGTGAACTCTGGGCCTGCCCGCGTGACCATGCGCAAGGACATCCACCCAGTATTTTTTGAGGAGTCCAAGGTGTTCTGCAACGGCGAGGAGGTGCTGGTGACCAGTGGAACCAAGGAGAAGTATGTGGTGGACGTGTGGTCAGGCAACCACCCTTTCTACCTGGGCTCGGGGGCACAGCTGATCACAGACGAGGGCCAGGTGTCGAGGTGAGTTAGCAACAGCTGTGGCGGTTCACACGGTTCGTAGACAGTTGACGCAGTATTTGGTTGGTTAATGACCTTGCATTCCCTCCAAAGTGGGGTCAGGTGCAGATGAACACGAGTTCTGGCAATTACCCTTTCTCGGGCGCCTCACTTTTGAGCCTTTGAACCCACCTACATCTTAATCCACCTTGACCCTGTTGCCCCTTTGCACAGGTTCAACAAGCGGTTTGCTGGACTCGAGTCCCTCGCAGCGCTGAACAACACTGGAGGCGCCTCGCTGGTGGCTGACTTCAAGAAGCAACAGAAGGCGGCCCAGGCAGGCAAGAAGAGGAGGAAATAGACCCTAGTAGGGTTGCGCAGCGCGTGGGAGGATGGCGGCTTGAGGGACACGGCGGAAGCCTGCGGGTGGTGGCATTGGTGTAGGGGTTTGGTGGCAGGGCAAATGTGGATGTGGATGTTGATGTCTGGGAGGGTGGGGAGGAAGGAACAGCACAGGGTTTTGCCTAGGCGTTGTGGGTGCAGGGTGGGTTTGTGCCAGAAGGCGTTAGCGAGACAGCCTGTCAGCTTGGAAAGTGAGTGATGGGTCATTGTGCTTTGTGCCTTTGTCGTTAGCTGTGGTCAACTGTCAGCTTTGTTTGGCTTTCCTTGCAAGCCTGTGAAGATACAGGGATTACGCCCTGCCCGCTAGTTGTGTGTGTACTCACCTAGCACAGCCAATATTCCTGTTGTGTATCCTTTGTACGCAGTCAGAAAGGTGTGCAGAATCCGGCTATGGGGGGGTGTTGTCGGGTGAACACATGCTGTGCTGTGCTGGTGGTTGGCATTTTGGTGCCTGTTGTGCACATTGTAACCAGCAAGACGTCATGTAAAAGTCGCAACAAGTGCCTCACGGCGGCGTGTTGATGCTCATGGGACAATAACTTGCAGTGATGCGCCGCAAAAGCCCCTCACCTGACATGTAGCATGCCGTACCATGTGTCCCATTAATCGCACGTTCCAAGCCATTGGTAGTTCAACTGTCAACGCAAGGGTCCAGAGTTGACTCCAATTTCATGTCCGACATGAACTCCCAGGAATTACGTGAACCCTTGCGTACAGGCTGTCATGCAAATCTAGGCTTCCAGTGCCGATAGCCAGTCACAGACAAATTGAATAGTTGTTGCAGTTACAGGAGCGCGCTCGCTGTCCAGCAATGCTTATTGCACTGAGTGCCTAGACCGCAGGAGTTTGCATTTCGCACTACATAAGTGGCTTCCCAGCCCTTTGGCTATGGTAGCCCAAGGAGGGAAAACGTCAGTGACCCATGAAGATCTCGACTAAAGTGTACAATACGGTACCTAGCTAATACCTACAGACACACATGCAATGGGGGTGTTCCAACGTGTGAAAATACTAAGTGTTGTTGTGGTGAGCCTACAAAATATACGTGACACTAGTCAAGCAGGAAAGGAAATGTCAAACAGGTCGATTTGCACACAGGGTAAACTGTTTTGGGTTTGGAAGCGTTTTGTGTGCACGACTTGTACAGTCGGTAAAGCACGCTGTATCTGTTATGTTTGATTGAGTTCAAAAGGGTTGCTGTCAACACGCCCAGGCTGGTTCAAAACACACGGAAACACAAGAACAACACTCTTTTAAGTCAGCACCGCACTGTTGTGCAATGTAAGTATTATTCTGGGCAGCTGTAATTGTGGCCCGCTAAAAATGTGGCTACTGGCATATGTGACTGCAATAGGACCTCATCCACTTCGTCACATACTGTTGAAACATATCATACCATACGGTGGAAAATGGAGAAAAACAACTGAGGAAAATAAGTTGACATGCATGATGATCAGCTGCCAATCAAATGGTTGCTGCGGTTTCCCGCCACCCTGCGTGCGAAAACCCTACCAGGGTTTCTCCTGATCAATACCCCCCTTTTAGCCTCCTTCCCGCCTTCCTTCGCAACCCCATGGGTCCCCCCGCTGCCCAATCCATTGGATAGCCCGCGCTTGTAATTTCTGCATCCCTATATGTTGCCACGCCGATCCCATTCTGCCACGGACGCCTGACAAACAAAACCCTCAGATAGGGTCTTGTGACTCTCAAACACTGCTTTTCCAAACCCATCCTAGTATCACTGCTGATCCCTACTGCCCGCATGGTACCTGGGGGCGGCCAAATGCCATTAGCTTCCGGCCCATGGCGGGGATGAGTGCCTGGCTGGTGTCTCTAATGCCTGGCTCCCGCCTGGCGCCCGATCGCCATTAGCTTACGGCCCATTGCGGGGATGCGTGCCTGGTTGGTGTCGCTAATGCCTGGCTGCCGCCTGGCGCCCGATCGCCATTAGCTTGCAGCCCATGGAGGGGATGAATGCCTGGTCGGTGGTCTCTCATGCCCGGTCGATGGGTTGCGGCCCATTGCGGGGATGAGTGCCTGGCTGGTGGTCTCTAATGCCTGGCTGCCGCCTGGCGCCCGGTCGCCATTAGCTTACGACCCATTGCGGGGATGAATGCTTCCACCACTTGGCCCACAGCCTTCACGCTCTGATAGGCAGCTGCAGTGCACAAAGACGCAAATAAATAAATGAACAAGTTAAGTTTAATGTCCCAAATGGACCAAGTACATTTAATGGGGTGTGGGATGGCGGCCAGTGCTTGGAGGGGGGGCAACACTGATGAGGGCGGGACAAATATGGAAGCAGGCGAGGCGCACGCGATATAAGCCTGTATTAGGGATTTTATGTTTATCCTGCCAGTGTAGTAGAGGGCTGAGAGCATGGGCATGATAACATCGCTGTGAAGCGGGCAGAGTTTAGGGTGTAGTGTCTAGGGTTTATATGCATGCCGTACCTGCCGTGTAGCAGGATGCCGAGGAGCAAACACCGCTGGGTGTCTCCAGGTCGGTCGGGAGGGGATCTGGTTTCATTGTGCTGGGATCCCCAACGATGCCATAGGTGGTCCTGGAGCCGCTGGTGGGCGTGGGTGGGGATGCGTTTTGCTCCGGGCTGGGACTCGGCTTGGGTCTGGGGCTGGGTTTGGGGCTGGGTTTGGGACTTGGCTTGGGTTTGGGGCTGGGTTTGGGGCTGGGACTGGGTTTGGGGCTCGGGCTCGGACTAGGCTTGGGGCTGGCCTTGGGAGAAGGCTTGGGCCTAGGTGATGGACTAGGCTCGGGCTTGGGACTAGGCTTGGGACTGGGGCTAGGCTTGGGACTGGGACTAGGCTTGGGGCTGGGGCTGGGCTTGGGGCTAGGCTTGGGCTTGGGACTAGGCTTGGGACTAGGCTTGGGCTTGGGACTAGGCTTGGGACTAGGTTTGGGCTTGGGGGAAGGCTTGGGGCTGGGGGCAGGCTTTGGGCTAGGCTTGGGCGCGGGCGTGGTGGGGTTGGATACCGATTGTGTGCCGATCACCCTGCCTGGCCCCGAGTCCTTCCCCTTGCAGGCGGGATCCGCCCCATCCACCAGCCCGTTGCAGTCGTCGTCCAACCCATCCCCACAGTTGGTTTCAGAGTCTGAGACCTTGCGGCAGATCATGACCACCGATGATTTCTTGTCGTCGCTCAGGCCAAGCTGCTTGATGACCAGGCTGTTGGTGGCCTGCACAAGGAAATGAAACCACAAAGTTAGGGTATTGATGGCAAGTTAGGGTTTTGAAGGTTTTCATCACATGGCTGTTGGTGGCCTGCAAAGGGAGCTACAGGTTAGGGTCTTGGTAATACATTAGGGTTTTGGCAACCGAAGCCTTGTGGCAGCGCTGAGGCCTTGAGTAACAAGGTAAAAGGAAACCACATGTTAGGGTACTGGGCACATATCAGGGTTTTCACCACAAGGTAGGGTTTTGATCATGCAGACTGCTGACGGTTCACTGGCAGTGTGCATGTTGTCTGGGTGCAGATCTAGGGTTCTGGGGCCTACCCTGTAGTAGCTCTGGCCCGTGCCCAGCCGTGCCATCATTGTTGGTGTCAAAGTAGCTGGTGTACTTGTGCCCGCACCAATTAGGGTTGAGGTTAGGGTTTAGGGTTTCCTTTTTTAGGGTTCAGGGCCTACCCCGTAGTAGCTCTGCCCTGTCCCCAGCCTTGCCATCATGTTGGTGTCAAAGTAGTCGGTGTACTTGTTTCCGCGCCATTCATGCACATGGGAGACCATGCTGTAGTCAACCTTGATGTTAGCATCCCCACCCGACGCGTAGCGGTACCCCACGTACACGTTGGCGGCTCCCGGGGACCAGTCGGGCTCGATGCGAACCCCGGAATCTGAGGATACAGATAGGCCTGCGGGGGGTTTGAGGGCGGGTTAGCTTCTTAGGTGAGGTGGGTTTGAAGTAAGCCTTTGCTACTCCAGGGAATTATGGTTTCAAGGGTTCAGGCATCACCGCTGAGGGTTTGGCAATGGTGGGCTGTGATATGCTGTGATGGGTGCTGTAAGATACTCGTCATCCATGGGGTGATCATGCAATATCCACAGCTATAGCTACAGCGCCACGCAGTCAAGTGCATATCACCACATGCGCCCATGGCAACCCAGACCTGCACCCCCCCATCCACCAATTTTCAACAACCCCCTGCTCACCTGCGACGGTCACCACCAGCGGCTTGCCGGGAGGCAGGCTGTCCCCGTTGTACACCTGGGGATTGGCCCATCCCAGCTGGTGCTGCTGGGGGGTATTATAGCATTGAGCTGTAGGGGCGGACCCCATGGCGGAGCCTTGATCCCCATACGTCATGGTGGGCGAATTCGCGTGCGCCAGGCCCAAATTGTGCCCCATCTCGTGCATGACAACGGGGGGCACATTTGCCCACTTGCCGTTGTACCAGGCCCAGCAGTTCTTCTGGTTGCCGCAGCCCACCCAGCCCATGCCGCCCCAGCCGCAGGCCAGCTGGGGCCACGCAAAGAGCTTGTAGCCATAGTCGTCGGGGTTGATGCCCTGTTTGCGGGCATAGTCCATGGCGGTCTGCATCCAGGTGGTCCAGGGGTCGCCCCAGGAGGCGCAGATGGAGGCGTCGTTGGCGCTCCACCTATGGGAAATGGGAGGGTGGGTGTCAAACATGGAGTTTGGCTGTCTGGTAGGGTTCCAGGAATTTTTCTTAGGGTGGGAGGCCAGAGCGTCAATTCACATGGGGCTTAGCTGGTTGTTAGGGTTTCAGGTTTTTTTCTGGTGTTTTTTAGGGTTTCAGGGGGGTGTTTTAGGGTCCATGGCGGTCTGCATCGAGGTAGTCCAGGGGTGGCGCTGATGGATGTATTGGTGGCGCTTCAGCAGCCGAGTTTAGGGCCCATGGGTTCAGATGCATTAGCCGCATGCGTGCGCCACATGGTTATCCATACACTTTATTGTTTAGTGCACTTCTTCGCCATGCAAACAAGCAGCACACTCTCCTATTGTGATTGTGCTGTAGGGTTTTGGTGTAGGGTTTTGTACATGCACTTGCACCCCATATCCACCGGGCCGATGGCCTTTGACTCTGGCGACAGATGGTATTGGTGCAGGGGTTTGGGAGTAGGGTTTCAGAGTAGGGTTTTAGTGTAGGGTTATGGCCACGCACTTGCACCCCACGTCCACCGGGCCAATGACCTTTGACTCTGGCGAGAGGATGGTTTTGCCATGAGAGCACTGGCCCCACACGTTGGCGATGGAGGATGGGTTGTCAGGGCCCATGAGCATGTCGTGCCATTTCTGCACATTTGGGAATCGCACTTAGGTAAGAAATTGGGAAAGTGCACCCAGGACAGTGGATATTCTATACCATGCAAAACAAGCAGAGGAGTGGGATTTTTATAACATGAACCCTTGACCTGCAAGCCGACCAGAATGCAGTGGGGACACCGCAGCGTGAGCAGCTGACAGATAGGGGAATTCAAGTCACAAACTACTTGTTACAATCCTGCAGATGACGGTCCTAAAACCCTATCCATCTTGTAAACATAAACCCTAAACCCCCAAACTTACACTCATGTCTGGCACGCTGGGCTTGCTCCCGCATATGGTGATTGCGAAGAACAGGTACTTGGCGTCGGTTGGTGGGGTGCCTTGGGATTCGTCATATGCCGCGATGAGCTGGTAGGTACGCACAAAGATGGTCTTGGTCTTCTCATCCAAGGTGCCTGGAGGGTGGGATTAGGGTTTAGGGTCTTCCCGTTCAAATGGCCTGGAGGGTGGAGTAGGTTTAGGGTCTAGGAATGAGGGTTTAGGGTCCTGGCCTTCCCGTCCAAGGGCAGCTGTGCGTGCAGAAGTCACCCAGTTGGTATTGCAAGCCCACACCCCACAATTCCCTGCACAATCCCACACCCACCAAAACCCTAGCAAACCCTACCAAAACCCTTACCTGTCACCACCGCCGGCGTGCCCATGAAGCCAAACCCGTCCGGCAGCTCGCGCACTTCCTTGCCAAAATCCAGGTAGTATTCGGTGTCCACGTCCCCGTTTGAGCCGGCGTCATACTCGAGGAAAAACTGGAACACAGAGTGGTTCCCCGCGTGCTTGTTGAGCACCATGATGTTGCCCTGCACGGTCACCTCCCCCATGCCTGTTGCTTGTGCACTGGTTTTGGTGGAGGGTAGGCAGGCTGCGGGCAGGGCGGGGGTGGAGGTTAGGGTTTGTTTCAGGTTGCAGGGTCTAGGGTTTGAGGGTATGAAGGGCACAGTGCGAGGGGTCCAGGGCTCACGGCTCAGGTACTGCAGAGGGTTTAGGGTCTAGGGTTTGTGGACACTGCAAGAGGGGACCCTTGCAACAAGGGGTAGGGTTTATGGACACTGCAAAGAGGGGAGTCTTGTAGCAAGGGGTAGGCGTGTGTGTGATGGTGCGCACCTAGCAGCATGCACAGGCACGCCACCACCCGCAGTGCCCTCCCCTGCCGCTGCACCGACTCCATCGCTCCCCTTGGTGCACGCTGTGGCTGCAAAGGTGGTACCAGCGCCAGAGGTGTAGAGAGGAGGAGCGCTGTTGTGCTTCCAATCAGCTTCTAGCCTTGGTTTGTGGAACGCTTGGCGCGGGGTTGTTGTGATCCCTTACTCTGTGGAAGGAGGGGGGCAGAACTGGTTAGAAACATGTGGGCAAGAGTGGGTTTCAACAGGCGAGAGTGGGAGGGAAGCACAAAGATGGGCCTTGGTGCCTCGTGGCAATGCTGGTGTAAGACCTTTGCTACCTAGCAGAAACGTGGCTTGCAAGTCAAGAGTTCAGCCAGAAAGGCCGGAGATCAGGTGGCGGCTAAGCAACAGCGAGATCCTGCATCGTGCGAGAAGCTGTGGGTCGGACACAAACGCCCAGAAGCCGTGAATGGCAACAAGTGACACTCCCGCCAGCAGAATCTTTGCAAAACAGGGTTGACAAACTACAACGGCAGAAAGAGACGAAGACTCTACCGGCTGTATTGGGATATGGTGAAAATAAACGGTGTTGTAGAGGGGTTACGCAGGTTTAGGGGTTCATAGCCAGACAGGAGACGAAGCCGTCGATGAAGTTCCGGCATGGGGGGTCGTGCTAACCAACTCGTGGAAATGTGCCAGTAATGTTGTGTGCAACGTACTGCAGCACTATACCTAGGTTGAACAAGACAATGCCGTGAACAGGAATATAAGTGCTGTGGGCAGCAGGAGACTAGAGGTGGTGAGCGGACAAGATCTGTGGTGGCTGTTTCCCCTGGCGTGCCGTCAAAGGGGGGTCGTAACTCGAAGGGGAGCAAAAGCAGCCCATATCAATGCAAGGAATCGGAAGGAAAATCACTGGTATGCGTCGAATGCTGCTGGAAAATACTGCTGTGGGTGATAGATGAACAAGCGGACGGGTACTGCTTGGTCCGAACAACGCCACTGACCCACATGCCGTGATTCGCCCAGGATCCTCGATGCGGTGCAAAAGATGGTGTCACAACACACGGGAAAAACAGGGTAGTGGCAAGGGTCTCCAGTGCAAAACATCCTTGGACTACCTTTGGGTCAACGCTTGGCACATGTGTGGCGTTACGTCCGGCAAGAAAAGTATTGTTCAAAGTTTGAAGGAGTACTGACAGCTCGCCATGTGTTGGCCGGAAAAACGCAGGCCACAAGACGATAGCCGGTCTAACCAGCACCCAGGTGCACTTAACGAGGAGTTTGCAATGATAAATACTACTTTGGGTCGGCGTCTGGCGCCTCTGCTTACCTTGTGATCGAATGGGGGTCCTTGAACTGGCTGGGGGTATGCCAGCTAACCACAACCTCCCCTTCAATGCCAGTGCATGGAGCTGGCAAACTCTTTGGCAGGGAACGATAGAAGGCTACCCAATGCTAGGTTACACTCTTGTCTAACAGTTGCTGCGCTTGTAACCAGGCCACGGTGCACCGACAAAGACTTGTGCATGTATTGGTGGGTGTGGCACAACTCGACGTAGAATGCAAACCACCGGCAAGTATTCGCTGGTTTGATACCACTGAGGTCCTCAAGACAAACCCAGCGATCACCAGCCGCTTATCAACAAGGAGCACTGTAGATTTATGCTACACTAGGTCTCTGTGTGTGTTCTTTATACGATAGACTCTGAACAACATATCAGGGGAGTATTTTGTGCGAACGGGGAAGTAGAATACGGCCGGTGGGTGCTGGGGGCAGAAAGCCACTGACCGCCGCCACTGGGGTTGGCATCCATTGTGATTCAGCACTATCTTATTCTCCACCGTCAGTGATAGAATACCATTTGATAGCAGTACTGCAGTCAGACAGGCAATCCTTAGCCTCAGGAAGGATTCTGCAGCATGTGACGCTTTGGTGTCCACCTAAAACTGTTCACTCTTTATACACTTAACACAGTTCAGTCCAACTTGTGACATTCTCCCTTCCACCGATAATCACAAAGAACTTCATTCAGTTGAAGTAGAGCAAAGCTGCTCAGCCAGTGCGTTGCAGCACTCATAAAAAGGTGATAAAGAAACAAAGGTGATCATCAAGTTAAAGGGCGTATTTGGCTAATTGGTAAACTGTCAGCACGGCGTGGCATGGGTAGGGCACTACACAAACTAGCCATCAAGCGCAGGCGAACACAGGCACATAAAAAAGCCTAGGCACGTAAAAAAAAAGAAAAAAAAGAAAGGTATTCCCAGCCTGCAACGGCTCAATGCCACAGGCACAACCAGCGGTACAACACAGGGATGTACTGGGACCGCGCTGCAAGTACTAAGGACCACAGAGTACTAGCGGGTATCGATACCAGCCTGTGAGTTCAAAATCAGTCCAGGGCAGGGATGCAGCCTTCATCCCGGGGGTGGCAGGGCACAACAACGTGGGTCAAGGCGTAGAAACGACATTAAAATGAGACACATAAAAAGCAGAGGGCCAAGGGCCTGTGGAAGCGCAGCACAGAAAAAAGGAAGGGTCTTTTTGCGAGTGAAGGGACACCAAAAGCGTGGATGGACAACGATATGCACTGCAGCAAGAGTTGGAAAGTAACATCTGATAGCGCATGACGGTGGCGTGCTGTACTATGTGTGCCGGGTAAATGTACAAGGCAAACCAGCTGCCGTCAATTGGTGCTTGTCAGCACTTCAGTGGTGCGACGCCCTGTGTTGTTTATGGGAGATCTTCCTGGGCGGGGCCTCTTGGAAACCTTGAAAGGTGGGCTCCGCTGTACATCCACCTAGTGAGATCCTTGCACAAGGGCGTTGTCTGGGGACGCTCATCGCCCAGTGTTCTTGGGGGAGAGCTTCCTGGGTGGGGGCCGCAAGGTGCTCTTCTTGGGCGGGGGCTTCTTTGTTGATTTCTTGGGTGGGGGCTTCTTGTTGGACTTCTTGGGAGGGGGCTTCTTGGTCGATTTGTGGGGTGGGGGGTGCTTGACAGTCTTGTGGGGTGGGGGGTGCTTGGCGCCTGCCTTGTGGGGTGGCGGCTTCTTGAACAGGGTCTCCAGGAGGGGTGGGGGTGGTGGGTAGGTGGGCAGGCCGCCTTGGAACTGGCCGGGGGGGTAGGGCGGGCGGGACACAAACGCCACCAGCAGGAGGCCATTGGATAGGGTCTTCTGCACCACGATGCGTCTAAGTGGGCACTTGCCCACCGTGGTCTCGTTGAAACCCGCCAGTTCTGAGGTGAACTCGTTGTCTGGGTGGGTGGCCAAGGCGCAGGAGAACCACTCTGCGTTGCCGCTGCCCACGTAGCGGCAGTAGTCGACATCCCCTTTGTCGGAGCACTGTGCGTTGTACCACCCCCTGGGCTTGTCGGGCACGCCTTGGTCGGCGGGCAGGGAAGGGGTTTGGGCGGTGGTGTGATGGGCCAACAGGGCCAGCGCTAGTGGCACCAACAGGTAGAGCTGGGAGACCATGATGGCTGCTGATGATGTTCCAGGGGGCAGTGGCAGTTGGTATAAGTCTAGCTGTGCTTGCAAAGCTGTCCAGGGAAGAGTTACTGGTGGGACTGGAGGTGTAGAAGGTTGGCAAGGAGCTGGAGGTTATGGAGCATTAGAAGGTGGTTGCGTGTTGACAGCCCCCTCTGATAAAGTACTAGGCTTACAGGTTGTGGGCAGGCCCTGGATAGATCCACTGTTGTGCAGAGGGTGAAGTCCTGCAAGGGTCCAGGAACTTGTCAGGGTGTGTATGAAAGCCAAGAGTGTGCATACATCTTGCATACGTGGTGTGACGGAGGAAAATGTTTAAAAACCACAGCTGGCGAGACACTTGGGTTACTAACTACGACAGCTGAGTGCCGGTCAACTGTTGCAAGTTGTTCAAGCTTTTTAGACTGCAGCTGACTCAGCAACGCAGCGGCATGATGCGAGGCAGGTGGAGGAAGCTGCCATCACTAAGGAACCGGCTACAGCAAAACTCGTCGCGTCCTAGCCCTACCAACGCACATCGTAAGTGGTTACCTCGTGTCCTATCTAGTATCTACCAGTAGCTGCGACACTTTGCGACAGTGGGCAGAGCGTTTAGACGTCAGCCGTGGTGCGCAAAGTAGGATGTTGAATGGGTCCCAGCTGGGTGATTAAGTGGCCGCATGATCACCCAGAGAGAGCCATGGCTGACCCACAACCCGCAACTTCAAGCTCCCCACGTCTTCACCAGGCTACCGGGTAGCCAGCACCCTAAGTGTGACACTACGCCGCATAACATTTGGAACGGCACGGGACGTGCTAGTGGATTGCGCTAGCAATCCGACAGTAGTGCAGATGGCCAGGGTTTACCAGCAAGAGCGACAGCGAGCACACCTGGTGCGGGATGCAAGTGCAGCAACCGTACACACCCAGCAGGAACCTTCCTACTCCTACCCGCCTACTCCCGATGTGGTACTGTACTGTGCACGGTTTTAACGCCCGCCCGCCCGCCCATGTGCACACTTACCGGAGATAACCCGACGCTTACAAGGCTAGGACTGTCCTTGCAATCCACGACGCTCCAGCTTGAGGCGATACTATGCGACACCAGAGCATCTTGATCAACGGAAAGAGGGAATGCAAGCTCGAGTTGTGTGCAGGAAACCTGAACAGGTGCGGGGCCCCGTGCGTAAAAACATAATATGGGACAAGAAATGGGGGGAAGGTGGCCCTGACGTGGCGCTCTATTGATGATGCGTCCGAGATGAAACGAAGCGTTCGTCTGGCATCGCCAGGGGAGTGCGATATTTTCACAAGCTTTTACCAGCAGGCATCCGAGACTCGAGTGCAAAGTGGGCGGGAAACTTTGGCATGCATGCTCACTCCCCGCTGCCTCCTCAGGAGCACCAAGCAGCGCTGCTACCTCAATCCGCCCGCATAACTTGCGCTTGCATACGAAGACGTCTTGGTCGAGGCATGTACAGACCAGTCACACTCTACTAGTCACACTCTCTGGTACATGCAAGTGCCATGCCGCCATGCCTTGAACGTACCAGCAGCGAAGGGCGCGGAGCCCCTGTTACTAGAATGTACTCGTGTGCCGCGGGAAAAACTGTAGCATGGCCCAACACGCAGCAGTACGAAGGGTTGAAGGGGCTGTGGTAACCAAAGTTGTATAAAGGGGAATGGCTGTACGTTTTAATGGACCAGTGGGGAATGGTAGGCTGTACACCTTGGTGGACCATGCAGTCCAGTAGCATATTCGACTGTTCTGTGGTGCTACTGTCCCCTGGATTGGTGCACTGCCAAGCACTAGGTTGCACACATTGTGTGACACAAACCCCGCCGCCGCAGAGAATCCTATAAGAATAACTTACGTGTTCAAGTGTGCCACACAGGCCATGAAACAGGTTACAACACTTCCAGTGTAGTGCAGTCTGCGTACCACTCATTCAGCAGTTGCCGAATATACCCAAGCAGTGTACCGTGACGTACAGCTGGATTTGGAAAGGGCTTATAGGGCCGCAGGGACCAATCTGGCAAGTGTGTTTTTACACGGGAGTGCAAAACAAAGCAGCCCCCCTAATATTCCGCTCCTACTGCAACCCTACTGCAACCCTACTGCAACCCTACTGCATATAAAACTGGTGCCAAAACTAACTGTGGAAGAGCCGCCCAGCAAATTGGCCCACGCTACATTTGTCCCAAAGCAACTGATACACTCACAAAGCCACAAGCATGTTAAAACACAAAGCTGCACCCAATAGAGGCACCTGCAAGCACCGGGTCAACTAAGTCGGCCCCCAGCCCAGTGGTGCTGCCAGGCTGATACCGCAATAAGCATGAACCCTCCCCGGGATGCACCATGTCCCCACATATAGCAACCCACGTAACCCCCGAAGCATCACCCTTGGGTACTGATATAATCCTCTCACTCTAACCAAACACCACCAGCCTCCCACCAGTGCAAAGACTATGGAAGTGCTTGGAGTACCAACCGCTCGCCACCCCAACGCTGACTGTGGTGACGGCACCAGCACCAGCACCAGCACTACCACACCCCCTTTTAACGCCCTAACGCCCCTCCGCCGGTATTGCCCCCACCCACCCCACCCCACCCACCACTCCCCAGAACACACACCATCAAGCGCCCGCTCACTTGTACGTTGGCTGTGGGGGTGACACCACGCCTGGCAGCGGCCCTGGCTGGCTAGAGCAGGTGGCGGTACTCGTCCAGATGGTGAGGGATGAGCGCCTTCTGGCCCGCCACCCGCAACATCACCCGCCCGCCTGTCACCACCACCACCACCACGCCACCATCACCGCGCGCCGCTCACTTGTACGTCGGCTGGGGCGGTGCCACCGCGCCCGGCAGGGGCATGGCTGGCTTGAGCAGGTGGCGGTACTGGTCCAGGTGGTGGAGGATGAGGAGGCGGGGGCCGGGGGGGATGCGCACCTCCCGCAGTGCTGAGTCGTTCCACAGCATGATGGTGTTGTCTGCCAGGAGGCCCTTCTGGAGCTGGCGCTCGTATTGCTGCGGGAGAGGGGAGGAGGCGGTTAGTGCGGAGGGGGTAAGGGGTGCTGGGAGCCCCGTAGAGGGCCTGTGTTTAGGGTTTAGGGTTTGTTCCTGGGGAGGGGGCGAGGAGGGTGATGGGCGCAGGGTTGTTCCACAGCGTGATGGTGGTGTCTGCCCAGGAAGGCCTTCTGGAGCTGGCGCTCATATTGCTGCGGAGGAGGGGAGGGAAATTAGGGTTTAGGGTTTACAGTTCAGGGTGCGTTTGAGCGCTGCTCATAGTACTGCGGAGGAGGGGAGGAAGGGGGTGAGGGGTGGGGGAATTGAGCTTGCGCCCAGATGAGCAAGTGTGTTGCAGGTTAGGGATGAAGGTCTGTGCACCAATCGTTCCACAGCATGATGGTGTTGCCTGTCAGGAGGCCCTTCTAAGGGTTGCGCTCATATTGCTGGGGAGGTGGGGGGAAAGGGGGTCGGTGGGGAGCATGTGGGAAGTGGGTGGGTGGTGTGTGTGGATAGATTGGGAGGGGAGAAGTGCGGAAGGGGGGTGTTTCTGTTGGGAGGCCGGAGCGAGAGCGCGGTTTAGCGTGTGTGTAACGGCGTGCTTGAAGTCTAGGGTTTAGGGTCCAGCGCTTGCTGCTGTGGAGGGGAGGACGATGCGGGGATGTGGTGGTGGTAATCAAAGTGGAGCGCACAGGCCTAAATTTAGCCTTAAATATTGATAAAGTGCATGGGCAGAAAAGGGTTCATGCACATTCACCAAGGGTTTAAGCAGCTGGGCATTGACATGGCCCTGAACCCTGAACCCTACACCCACCGACAGCTTGAGCAGCTTGAGCATGTCTTCACCCTATACCTTAAACCCTAAACCCTACACCCACCAACAGGTTGAGCTTCGTCTTCACCCTAAACCTTAAACCCTAAACCCTAAATCCTACACTCACCGACAGGTTGAGCAGCTTCAGCATGGTCTTCACCCGCACAAAGTTGGGGTCCTCCTGCTTCCTCCCAGTCAGCACCTCACCCACCTGAAGGGGGCACAAAGCAGTGGGTAAATGTGAGCGAGAAATTTGAGGTTTCAGATGTTGTGCTCAAGCGGTGGGTGGTGGGGTGAAGTGGGGGGACAGGACATGCCGTACAATATGCAAGGGGCTGGTGGCAGCTGATGGTGGTGGTGGCGGCGGCGGGGGTGGCGGTGGTAATGCTTCAGGACAAATGTGCTACATGCACAAGGTCAATGGACTCCGCGCTAGACACAATGATTAATGAGCTGATAACAACATTGACCAGCTAATTACAAGCGTTCCAGTGAGAGACGCCGCATACACGGCGCAAGCTGCAGGATGAACCTTTTTCACGGAAACGATACCTTTTCACGGAAACGTTTGCATCACGTGTAATATCCATACCGACAGCATGGCGCAGCCACATGGTCCGGTGCCGTGTGAGAACATGCGTTGAAAACAGAACAGCACAGGAAAAAACAGGCAAGATGGCTGCAACCCCCAGCTTGCCCTAACACCCTAACCCCTTATTACGGGACCATGCCGCTGCGAAGGGAAGCCATAACCCTGCTCTAAGCCTAAACCCTTTGACCGTGAATCCCCAGGCCCCATGATGGTGCTTTGCTCCCTGTTCTAAACTGCATGGCAGGTTTATCCCCCCATGGTAAGACCTGAACTGTCCTACCATGCCAACGCTCATGTTTCCATATATTTTTTCTAATCTGCAGTTGGCCTATACATGACGCCAATGCTGTCTTTACCATGGCGTGTAGCAAGTGCCGTGCACGATAGCAAAGGAGGCACCGACCACGATGGCAGCAGCCACTGGGTTGCCCTGAGGCACCATGCCGCGCAAGAAAAGGAGCGCAAACCCTAAATTCTACAACTCCCCCCCCATGGCCATGGCGTGGGCTCCCTTACCTTTGAGAACATGCCTTGCACAATAGCAAAGGAGGCGCCGGTGACGATGGCGGCCGCAACTGGGTTGCCCTGCGGCGCCATGCCGCTCACGAATGAGAAGCAGATGCCCGACCCGAAAGCGGCACCCATCCTGTAGAAAATGAACATGCTTGGGGCAACGAGGGAGCAGGGTAGTGCATGCCAGTGGACATATCAGTTGGTAGGGTTCTCAATGCAATAGGGTTTGGTACAGGGCAGGCTTGCCCTGAGGCGCCATGCCGCTCACGAATGAGAAGCAAATGCCCGACCCGAAAGCGGCGCCCATCCTGTACTTGGTGCAGCAGTGGTCAGGTACCAAGCCAATGCTGGGAACGAACATGGGTTTGGGGGGCAGCGAGGAGCAATGTGGTGCAGTGCCAAGGGACACATCATTGGTAGGGCGCTCATTGTCATAAATAAGGTTTGGTAGGGTTGGGTTTAGGGTTGGGCACACAGGGAGCGATGCTATGCAACAGCTACCTGCTACACCTAATCCAACGCTTTCACCAAGACAACTGTTCGCCTGGCGCCGCACAGCGCATCACACAAGCACCCATGTCTGGCGACCACGCCCCCGGCATACAGTTGTGGTACCAGTTGCACTGTGTAAAACTAGGATTCAAGCACCATGTTCCCTTCTGCCACCCATACCCCCACACGCAGTTCTTTCGGTTCTGCTGAACACAGTAACTAGTGCAAAGTTTGACCCAGGCGATCGTTCGCCTAGCCCCACACAGGCAGCTAGCACTGCACCTGGCATGTTTGCAATACAAGGTGTGATTTCTAGGGTTTAGGGCACTCACGCTCCCTTCCAGTCCTCAACACCTCCCCTGTGGTGCTTGATCGCCCTCGCCAGGCCAGCATTCACTCCAGTCATTACTGCAAAGCTTCTGGCTTGCTGCAGTGGCCCACCCATCGACATCACCCCTGGGGCAGGGGCCATAGATGGGTCCAGTTTCGACATACCGCCCATCAAACCACCAAAGAAGGCTCCCTGGACGCCTCCGAAGAGCGCATGGGCTGCCACTTCAGCCCCGATGCCCTGCTTCTTCACCCATTCGTCAAAGTTGTCCTTCACTTTCTGCACCCCGCTGAGGTCGATGGGCAAGCCCAGGGGCGCCTTCAAGGCCATGGTGTTTTTTCTTATTTAGCGTATCTGGCTGTGTATTACTGGACTATCAAGGCTGAACGAAGGGCAAAGGCTGGGAAGAATATGGTTCCCTACTACTGAATAGGTGACCAATATGACGACGAGAAGCTGGATAAAACACAGTTGGTAACGCCAACCCGAGGATTGTGCAAAGGAAGACGATGCACAGTCAGATACGTACTCGGGCTGCTGATCGGGTTCCGCTTTGCTCTTGAATCAAACTTGTTTTCTCGGCGGCTGGCATGCACTTTTGCATGCATACACGAACTTATCCCTAAGAATAGTGGCCTACGCTACAAGGACGCACCACGATATGAGAGACGTTGAGACTGTTGCGTGACGTACAAAGTGGACGGTTGCGGTCACCGTAACACCTTATAAACAATGCGGTTTGGGAGCACATTGGGGGGGGGTCACCGCCGTTGAACGCGGCATGCTCCGCCGCTGCCGCCGTTTGTGAGGGTGCAATGGTTCTTTAAAGTGGGTCTCTTCTACTGAGTACCTTGTCCATATTTACACCTGCTAACCTCTAGGTTATTACACGTATACTGGGATTGAACCGGTCTGCACGTATTGCAAGGGCTTGTGACGCCCATGTGACCGCCATCTAGGCATTGCACTCACCCACCAGCAAGCTTACACAGATTGGGTCCCCCTACAAAGTGCCAATAGAAGTTTCCGCAAGGAAACCCAAGGCACCGCCCTTTGGGCCCTGTTTTGTGCACCTACTAGTCGCATTCCACCGTGGGTCTTGCTTCCAAGCTACGTCACCACCTGACTTCAGGCAAGTAGCTAGAAGGCTCGACACTGGGGGTGAACCCTTTCCTGGTGCCCAAACTTGCTTCAAAGTATTGTGACGTTGTGATAGGAAACGATCCATCTTACCCAGTTGTTGTACCCCTGTCCAATGGGAGCTTGCGTTCCACTCTCAGTACCCAACATTGCCTGGGGAGACCTTGGGCAGGTAGACCAACTATCTAGGCTAGATTTATATGACTCCCTGCTTAGCTGCTGATGCCAGTCCTGTTTCACTAGTGCCTGCATACCCGAGAGTCAATAGCCATTCCAATGGGTGGTGACGATGTGGGTTGAAATAGGGTACTGCTTTTCCCTCTCTACATGCTGAGGATCTGCAGGCGGGAAACTTCAAAAAATGGGTCAAAGAAGCATTGCCAGGACAGGGCTGGGTGGTGCAAGCTTGTGCAAGGCTGGTTGCTGATCTGGCTTTGTCGCCGGTATGCATGTAGTAGAATAATGCTAACTTCTTTTCACTGCAGGGCAACCTCCACTTGCTTGCCTCAAGGGGCGGTCCAAGCCCCAACCAGGCGCAATGCTGCCACCACACGCAGCGCTGGGCTGTGCAAACCCCCCTCAAGCCACCGCACACTGCCACCACAGCTTAGGGCATTGGAGGGGAAACCCTAGGGTTTTTTCCAGGGCCTTCAAGCCGGCACACCCCCACCGCGGCCACCGGGCATCTGCACTCGTTGTATATGCTAGCACCGAGAAGGTACCCTTGCTAGAGCTTCTTTCTGTGGCCAAGAAGGCGGCTGAAGCCGGTGCAGAGGTGCGCTCAAACCCTAACACACCCTAATGACCAAACCCTACACCCTAAACCAGCACTGAGAAGGTGCCTTTGCTGGAGCTCCTGGCTGTTGCCAAGAAGGCAGCTGAAGCCGGTGCAGAGGTGCGCGCAAACCCTAGACCCTATAGTCCCTAAACCCTATACCCTAAACCAGCACTGAGAAAGTGCCCTTGCTAGAGCCCCTTTCTGTGGCCAAGAAGGCAGCTGAAGCAGGTGCAGAGGTGCGTGTAAACCCTATCACACCATAAAGTCCAAACCCTAAACCTTAGCCCAAGAGCTCCTTTCTGTGGCCAAGAAAGCAACAGCAGCCGTTAAAGGTGACGTCTAGAATTCCCTCGTCATCCCTGTTAGGCCGACCATCCACTTCACCTTTCGGCTGCCACTACCATGTTGCTCTCTGGTAAAATTGAATACACGCAACAAAACAGGAACTAATGGAGCTCCCTTCATTGGCCCCCGCAGGTGGTGATGGATGCAGTGGACAAGCCCCGCAACGTGCAGTACAAGGGGGTCACGGATCTGGTCACAGAAACAGACAAGGCGGCTGAAGAGGCGGTGCTGGCGGTGCGTTAGTCAACCTAATGAACCTAACCCTGAGCATGCGTACATGCCAGCCGTCCCACATCGTGGTACGTACATGCCTGAGTCCTAGCAATTGCCTGCCACCAGGACCCTCACAAATGGGCCACTGTTTCCTTCCCAAGCCCGCCCGCAGGTCGTCCGCTTAACCTTGGTGAAACCACTGACACCTGCCCGCACGTCATGCGGGCCACCTCTGCAACATGCAGAGGTTCTTAGAGAGTTGCCACAATCCATGATACATGTGCAGCGTTCATTGTAACCGCGCCGCCACCCCCCGGGTGAAATAATGCCCCAATTTCAGGGAATGACTCGCAGCCCCAAACTAACCAACCAACCACCCACCTCCACCACCGCCCGCAGGTCATTCGCGCAACCTTTGCAAACCACGCAATCCTAGGGGAGGAGGGGGGCGTGTCAGGCGACATGGCGTCGGACTACCTCTGGTGTGTAGGTAAGCAGAGCAATGGACATATGTATTCCGTAGCTAAGAGATATCTCATTACCTAATATACCTGCTGGGACATTCCTGAATTGCACCGAAAATGACGAAAGGAACTGTGTTTTTTGGGCTAGGTCTACAAAATGCAAAAAAACGTTTTTTTTGTCAGCTTTGCGCATAGCTAGCCCGCCTGCGCATGTCTAGGGTTTTAGGATTTTTGGTGAGGTGCTGCACCACTTCAGCTGATCCATAGAAGAGAAAGGAAACAAAAGAACCATAACACCTGCCTTCTCGCCCCGCAGACCCCCTGGATGGCACCACCAACTTCACCCACAGCCACCCCGCCTTTGCAGTCTCGGTGGGTGTGCTGCGCCACTCCCACCCCCTTGGCAAAATCTCCTTCTTTTAATGAATATAGAAACTTGAAAGTGTAGAAATCAAAGATGAGTTATCTTAGATAACCCCTGCCTTTCTCCCCTGCAGACCCCCTGGATGGCACCACCAACTTCACACACAGCTACCCCGCCTTTGCGGTGTCGGTGGGCGTGCTGCGCCACTCGACCCCCGTGGCGGGGTGCGTGATCGAGTTCACGGGGGGACCGGGGGTGTGGGCGACAAGGACCTTTGCCGCGCACCGCAACGGGGGCGCCACCTGCAATGGCAAGGCCATCCAGTGCAGCAGGGTGAAGGAGCTTACAAAGTCGCTGCTGGTGAGTAAACCCTACAGAAAACCCTAGGAAAAGGAGGAACCCTACAGCCAGCCCTAGGAAAAGGGGTCAAGGAGCTGACAAAGTCACTGCTGGTGGGGAAACCCTACAGAAAACCCTAGAGCCGGCCAGTGCTGGTGACCAGCCAAAACCCTATAGGGTGTAGCTAGTTACAAGGGAACTTTACTCGCAACGGCGCCAATCAATCAGGCGGGCTACATAGCACCTACCTAAACCCTACACCGTTAACCCTACTGTTTGCACGATGCTGGGCCGATTGGGGCGATCCCTGCCCACAGGTCACCGACGCCCCTGGCACCGATCCTGCGCAGGTGACTTCATAGCACATACCCTAAAACCTATAGTCTAAACCCTTAATTGTCCAATTATATATTATACCCTAAACCCTAACAATGAAACCCTGAACCCTGAAGTATGCACACTTTTTGGGCCGATTGGGGTCGATCCCTGCCCACAGGTCAACGACGCCCCCGGAACCGATCCTGCGCAGGTGACCGGGTTGGCCATGAAAACGATGAGCTCAGAAACCCTAAACCCGAACCCTAGAGGTTACCCAATCCCAGAAAGTACGTACTGGCATGCTGGTGTTGTGCCGCCAGAACCCTTCCCTAGGGTTCCCATTGCCCCCACAGGTCACTGATCCCGCGCTGGCGATCAGGGAGGTTACAAACCACAAACTCTAAACCCTAAACCCTACACTTTGCACAATTTTTGGGCCGATCGGGGTCGATCCCTGCCCACAGGTCACCGACGCCCCTGGAACCGATCCTGCGCAGGTGACCGGGTTTGGCTACGAACATGACGAGCCCTGGGCCGCCAACATGCGCCTGTTCAAGGAGTTCACGGATGAGACCCAAGGGGTGCGGCGGCTGGGTGCGGCAGCGGTGGACCTGTGCCACGTGGCGCTGGGTGAGTGTCTAGGGTTTTGGAGGGTTGGGCCAGGCTGCTAGTTTGGCATATGTTGGTGGTGGGGTGGTGGGCGGGGTATGGTTGCAAGGATGTTGAGCCCTGGGCTGCCAACATGCGCCTGTTCAAGGAGATAATGGATGAGACCCAAGGGGTGCGGCGGCTGGGGGCGGCGGCGGTGGACCTGTGCCACGTGGCGCCGTGTGAGTGGCGGTGTAGGGTTTGGAGGTTTGCGTTGCCACATGATGGCTGTTCAAGCACTTAGGGGGAGACGCAGCGATGGCGGCGATTGGTGCTGAGCCAAAACGATTTTTGTGGGGTGCTGAGCCAACTGCTGGGTTTGGGAGTATGGAAGGGCTAGGGGAACATGATTATATGATTGGATAGAGCTGCAATTTGTCATTAATACAGCAGCAGCCATGGGCGCCTGGCAGGGATGGTCAGCAGTGGGTGCATGGCTTTAGGGTTTAGGGTTTAGGGTTTAGGGTGTCCAGCAGTGTGCGCATGGGGTGCGCAGCATCATGCTGGGGAAGGGATGCCGGGGCAGGAATGCAGGGATGCTACCCAGTGGTGCCATTCCCCCATGATTTTCCTTGCAAAGGTGGTGGATGGCTGCTGAGACTAGCGCCGCAAGCCCTCAACCATAACTTCTTACCTACTAATCATCTTGAACCTCAAACCCTAATTCTGCTCCCTACCGGTGTGGTGGAGGGCTACTGGGAGTACCTCCTCAAGCCCTAAACCCTGGTCCCTAACCCTAAGGTTTACTGGTTAACCTAGAATGGCCCAAAAACCTAATCCGCTCCCCGCAGGCGTTGTGGATGGCTACTGGGAGTACCGCCTCAAGCCCTAAACCCTGGTCCCTAACCCTAAAGTTCACTGTTTAACCTGGGAATGGCCCTAAACCCCTATTCCGCTCCCCGCAGGCGTGGTGGATGGCTACTGGGAGTACCGCCTCAAGCCCTGGGATGTGGCAGCGGGGGTGCTCATTTTGGAGGAGGCAGGGGGGCTGGTGACCACCATGGACGGCATCCAGTACTCGGTCTTTGATCGCTCCATTCTGGCCAGCAACGGCTTGCTACACGAGCAGATGCTGGCGAAAACAGACCCTGTGCAGGCCAATTTGCTGAAGAAGGGCGTGGATTTATCGCCCTGGTTCATCCCCCAGGGGTACAGGGTACACACAGGCGCCCAGCTGGACACGTAGTTGGTGGAATTGGGTGGCTGAAATGGGGTGTCATTCTGGTCAGCATGCAACAGGTTGTTACAAGGGCAGATGCTTGCGAAAATTGACCCGGTGCAATGCACTATGCGCGGGTCGGGTACTGTTGGTCAACGGCGTGTTGTACCAATGCATTGGGCATTGATCAGCGATGATGCGCCATGGCGTGTTAAGAAACACCACCAAGCCATCCTCCAAGACAAGACCTGCATTAGGAAGTGACCTGCGCTGTCAAGTGATCCGCATAACCCAACCACTGCTTGGCATTGGGAACTGCCCATCCATCACCTGCACACTAGCCGCTAGGCGAAGCATTGTTCTGTTCAAAACTCGCCAGTAGTCAAAAGACCAAGCAGCCTGTCCCTCAGGGAAAAAGTTTAAAAGGCACTTGACGTTTCTGGCCGTTTTGAGCCGTTTTTTTTTGTAGCCTACAATTGTAGGACATAGTCACGTGCACACAAAAATCTGCACATGCGCTGGTACTTTATGCGCATGTGGCGCTATCTACACCGTACCAGATTGCTCCTGCCGGCCTGACCTTTAGGGTTTGACGGTGTTTGGATGGCATTTTCGAGGCCGGGGATCATTCGGAGAGGATATCTGGTACGGTCCATGTGAGTCCACTCTGCCGTTTTGATGGATCGGAAGATCCCCAGATTTTCCAGGTTCCTCATACCATCGCACTGGGTGGCCTCGTCTGGGGGGGCCAGGAAGGAGTGACGACGGTCGGTGTCGTCATTGTGATTCCGCAGGCAAAAGGGCGGGAGTTTGGGCCAGGCCACTCCCCTTTGCTCAGGCTACTACAAAGTTGTTTTTCCACGAGATGTTTCCGACACAACACACACACTGACGACGGCTGAGGAAGTTCAACACCAGCAAGGGATCACACCATCCACAGGTGAGCGTGGCTGAGCTGATGGATGTTTTGATCGGTGACGGTGTTTGCTCCCCAGCCTGGGTGACGGTAAGAGTGCTCGTGTTGTTTAGCTGGTTGGGTAGGAGGAATGCACACGGGTGAGGCCAACGCTCAGAGGGTAGCAATGTGCTGTTATCTATCGACAGTTACGGGTCGTGCGCTGGGTAGTTTACTGTGATATGCACACTCCAGCTCAGGGGACCAGTCATGGCTCATGGGTACCAAAGGTATTGCTCTGTATTTCTGCTACTGGTGCCGGTGCACGCAGTCACGCATTCACCCTCCACACGCTCGTTTTCCTCAGTGTTTCCATAGCCTTGGTTTGGGAGTTCGACCAGGTTGGGTTTGGGTACCATATGCGTCGAGGCCGTTCAGGCCACCTGCACCGATATTTCGTCGCCCAGTTGAGTGTAATGCACGTTGCGCTTGCCACACGCGTCTCATGAGGCTTTAACGGAAGGTTTTGTTTTGTGATTGTGTCCCTTTTGCCGTATGTTTGCTGCACCCTGTCCCATTGCTGTCAACATGCCGATCTCGCAGCTTGCATACATAGCTGGCATGTTCTGTACCCTCAGTTTAGCAACAGTGCCCTTTGGAGCACTGGGTTTCGAGAAAGTGGTGTAGTGAATATTTTGGTCAATACAGCCTTGCTGAAGCTCGGCGTAGGCAGTGCTCTACCTGGGTGCTTGCACCTCTTTAATGATGGCACGATCGTTGCTATCCTGAACCGGTTTTGTCGGAATGGGCTCCCGCTTTGGTGCTCTTCACAACGTCTTTTGGGGTGCTAGTGCCATTCATTTGCTTGCTCTCTGTGCAACCCCTGTTTCGTCAGGGGGTTCACGGACAGTCGTGGTGCTTTCGTGCTTTGCCGATGCCGACACCTTCTAGGCTCTAGCCACCGGTTGACCAAGCAGTTGCCCACTTTCTTACTGGACACCTGCTGGGACACTTGCATCAATGGCCCATCGTATCTTCATTATTATTCGTTTGTTTTCCTACACGGCTTCAGGTGTGTTTAGAGAATAGGCCTCAGCTCATGTGTCTGGAATGTAGCAGACGTTGCCTGTGGCATGTGTGCTGGCATGCCATACGATAGGTGCAGTTGCTCCAACCGCTGTTGCAGTTGCTTTCACCCAACACCATCAGCCTTTGTCGTGCCTACTATTGATTGCATATTTACTAATACGAGCTTCCATATTCCGCAGGCAATCGCTTCCCACCACCTCCAATCACACCGCTAGCCCTTCGACGGCATTGCCATCGCTGGGTTGACATTCTTCCAGGGCCTGATACCCAGCAACCCTCGTCACCTGGTAGCCGCCCAGCGTGGATCATTCACCAGTGTTCTTCCAGACAGTTGCAATCGGCACCCGACACCCGCGCGGGAACACCCAACCGCCGCGCCGAAACCTTCTAGAAGCAATATGGCAGGGTTTCTCTCCTCAAATCTCACCAGGGCGCCCCGGGAGGGCCACAGCTGGCACCAGATGCTGGGAGGCCAGTACAAGGAAGTGGCAGATGCCAAGCACATCCCTCTAGAGTCATACTGGGGCGCCGGCGACGACAACCTGTCCTACTACCGCACCGCCCCCACCCTCGACGCCGATGGCATGTACGCCTTCGAGCCTACGTTTGACTGCCTCACCGAGCACGACAACCAGGCATCACCGATGGCGAACCTGGTCGCCGATGAGGTCAACAGTGCCTGCACGGCGCTGCTGCGCGACGACGGCGACAGGCGCTCGGTGAGTGGGTGTACCATGGTGGCTTGCACGCATGAATATGCGGAGGCAGGCGACGCTATCGGTGTACTGCACCGGGCTATGTCTCGGTACCAGACCAAACACGCAGCCATTACCCTCTTCACTTCCAGACGTTTTCTCCAACGCCTGCTGTTGCTGTTGGTTGCACTTCCATCCCTTGCTTTGGCTCGATCGCGATAACAGTTGGCGTCTGTCAACCTGCTTGAACTCACGCACATGTGCATACACTCGTGCGCTTGTTCCAAACGCAATCCCCCTCCCCTTCTCCCTGTGGCCTCAGCAACTTGCTTTTGGTTTCCTATCCACTTGAGCTTTTCCGTGCCTTTCTATCCCCTGACCCTCTTTTATTGGACAATTCTCTGGCTGGTGCCAAATCCTTTGTGGTTTAGGGTTTCCCTCTATCAACCCTTCCATCCACACACTGTGCCTGCACCTGTCTACTCCTGGAGGCAATCAGATATCCCCCCACACTGCCTGAACACCCCCCCGTCCTCCCCCCTCCTCCCTCTCCCCCTCCACTTCCGATCCCCTAACCCCCCCGCACCCCCTTGTTACCCACAGATGTCATGGCAGAGCTTCGACCTGTCAGAAGACTCTGGCGACGCCAGTGACATGGAAGGCAACCCCGACAACACCCCCATTTCCCACTCGGGCAAGCGCAAGCGCCCCCCACCCACCTCCTCCCAGGCCCCCGACACCCACTGCCCCCCCACCCGCGTCCCCCGCACCGCCGCCCAGTGCGCCCCCCCGCGTGGTAAGGGTTGCCCACACTGCATAGGTTGCAAATCCCATCCCCTTTGCCAACTTCTCCTTCCTTACCCTGCAAGCCTGTGTAGTAGCCTGATTGCCTACTTACTTCAGTCATGTACTGACCTCTTTCTGATGTGTTGCACTGCCTCGATCGCGCATGGGCTCCAACCACCAACCCTAAACCCTAAATGTGCATGGCCTTCCGCCGCACAGGCTCTGCCAGGGACCCCCACTGCTTCACTCGCTGCCAGTCCTTTGACAAAAAACCTAAATCCTAAACCCCAAACCCTCCCACCACACAGGCTCAGCCAGCAACCTCGGCTGCTTCACTCGCTGCCAATCCTTCGACAGTAACACATCAGAGAGTCTGCTGTGGACATCCCCCTGCCCCACCCCAGAAACCCCCCAGGCCGCCTCCTCCACCCCCTTGACCCCCGGCCTCTACCACGGCATCCAAACCTGGCTCATCCAGGTAGGGTTTATGGTTTAGGGTATAGAGCTCCACTACGGCATCCAAACCATCCAGTGGTGACACTGTATGCACAAAGGTTCGTTCTTGTAGATGAAAAGGGGCTAGTCATCGTTTCCTTATCGTTATTGATCTGTTTCACATCTGCTTATTCAATAAGAGGCTCTGTTCTCTGCTTCACGGGCCACCAGCCGCACCCACCTCCACCCGCCCCTTGTTTATCTGTCTTTGTCCTTGAAATTTCTATTTCACTTCTATAATTGCTTGTATTTTCTGCTCCAGGTGGCCACCGGCCTCACCCACCTCCAGCCCAAGTGCGTGGTCGAGACAATAACCATCCAGTGCGCCTCTACCCTCTTTGTGCGCTACCAGGCCACCCAATGCCCAGGTGGCAAGGGCCAACCCAGTCTTGAGACCTACCTGCGCCAGAGGAAGACATCGCTGCTGCGCCTGGACATGGCGGCCTGCCTGTGGATCGCCTGCAAGGTAAACCCTAAGCCTTGAAACCTTAAATCCTAAACCTTGTGTCGCCAGCGGAAGACCTCACTGCTGCGCCTCGACATGGCGGCCTGCCTGTGGATTGCCTGCAAGGTAAACCCTAGACCCTAAGCCATGAAACCCTAACACAGAACCCTAAGACCTTGGCGCCGCACCATGACATGGCGGCCTGCCTGTGGATTGCCTGCAAGGTAAACCCTAAACCCTTAAACCCTTGATACCTAAACCCCGACCTCAAACCCTAAGACCTCGGCGCTGCGGCTCGACATGGCGGCCTGCCTGTGGATCGCCTGCAAGGTAAACCCTAAACCCTGAACCCCGACATGCCATAGCTGCACCCTCCTGAACACTCAGACCCTGCCTCCTACACCCTGTCTTTTAACACTGTGTCCCATTTGATTGTCGTCCCCTATGCTGTCTCCCTTCCTTGGCCCACCTCTTACCTGTTGGCTGTGACCATGCAGGCCGAGGGTGGGCGCACAGTGGCATCTAGCTGCACCCCCATGACCTGCGCAGCGGGTGGTGTTCCCAATGACCTTAAACCCTAAACCCTCATGAGCGGCGCAGTGGGTGTGGGTCCTAATGACTGGGTTTGGTTTCTATACACTGTACTGATTTGGTTTATGCATCTGCAGGCCGAGGGTGTACGTGCAGTGGCATCTAGCTGTACCCTCATGAGCCACGCAGCGGGTGTGGAGTCAGATGACCTGCGCGCAAGGGAGCTCAAGGTCCTGGTGGCTGTCGACTGGGAGGTGAGAACCCTAAACCCCAAACCCTAAATTTGGGAGCCCTTCAACCCTAAACCCTTGACTAGGGAGCTCTAGGTGCTGGTGGCTGTCAACTGGGAGGTGAGAACCCTAAACCTCAGACCCCATGGCATTTCATTTCCCCATCCAACTTGGCAAAAATGTCAAATGCTGATATCTTTAACCACACATCGATTCACTACGCGTTCTTGCATTCAATAGATTACTTTACACTCTCCCGATGTGCCTGCCAAACCTTGATCCGTACAACGCAGGTCTTGGGCATGTTTTGAGCAAAAAGTGCCACGTCACTGCTGACGTGGCACCCATTTACCGGGCCTCAGAGGGGTGGGGAAATGAAATGCCATGTAAACCCTAATTTGAGAGCCCTTCGACCCTAAACCCTAGACTAGGGAGCTCCAGGTGCTGGCGGCTGTCGACTGGGAGGTGAGAACCCTAAACTGCAAACCCTAGACCGGGGAGCTCAAGGTTTTGGTGGCTGTTGAATGGGAGGTGGGCCCCGCAGCCATGCACCTTGTGCCTAAACCCTAACCTATGGCCTAAACCCTCCGCTGTCCCGGGCCTGTTGCCTCCCTTGAGAGACCAATTCGACAAACATGCAGTGCACACACAAAGTGACTTGCGCGTTTTTCACAAACGTTTTGCCGCTGTCTGTCCATTAATCAAACGTTTTCTTTTCTTCCAGGTGGGCACCGCAGCCATGCACCAAGAGCTCGAGGCCAGCATGTACCGCCAGTCCCAGGGATTCCCGATGCACCACCAGTCCCAGGGATTCCCGATGCACAAGGAGGTTGAGGCCAGCATGTACAGCCAGTCCCCACGCCAGTCCCAGGGATTCCCGATGTACCCTAAAGGGGTGCACGACGATCATAAGCAAGGGGAGGAAGGGGGGTACTTGGTGGGGAGCGGGGACGGGGTGCGGATGCGCCTGGCTATGGGGCAGGGCTTTCACTCTGTGAGGGTCACGCAGATGTGAAAACCCTAAACCCTAAGCCGCTGCCGGCAGTGGAGGAGGGTTTCTATTCTACGTGGTTTCCATTCCGAATTGCCATTCCACTCTTGTCAGGGGGCACACACCTCCGAGGGGGCTGGGTTTAGGGTGCAGGGTTAGGGTTTAGGGTGGTACACCTGTGAGAGGCTGCAATCCTCTTGCGCAAATTTGAAGCCTTTTATTTGGGCCATTTATCGCTTTATTTGCATTTTTTTTCTAACTGCGCACCGACCGGTTTCGCTGCTCCAACCTCTGCTCCATTGTTTCTACTATGTTGCAACTGTTATCCGATCTGACACCTGATGAATCGGAATCAATCCCTTATATTATTATCACTCCTTATCTCAGCGTCACCCTGTTTACTAAATTGGGTTTGGGTGTAGCTGAAAGATGCATGTACCATAGCAGCAGGTGTGCAGGTTGTTATCAAACCTGGTTACTGCCATTCGAAACCTTTTTGTGTGTGTTTCTTGCTGCTGGTTCAAGTGCATCAAATTAGTGTGTATCTATGCAATGTACTGAACTCAAATATCCAGCACGAACTGCAATCGATGCCTTTGAATTTTTTCAATTTCGAACAGGATGTATGTGCATTATATTGCTTGCTGTCGGTTTAACTTGAAGTGCACCGTATTAAACTATATCCTCAGGATGTACTGATCTCAATAATCGGAATTATCCCAATCTAGGACGCAAGCTCGCCATGTCATTGCTGTTATTTGGCGATGGAAATTTTTGAAGCTGCGTAATGTTATCAACCTCTAGATTTTGTCAGTTATATCTTGATTCAAGATTGCGGCGGTGATAGGCCCACGGTGTTTATCAGTATTTCCGTGGCACGGGTGTTCAACAAGTTAGCTGCTGGCAGGGCGTGTGTATTTTGCAGGGGTGTCTCTCTCATTGACAACTTGCAGGATGAGTTTTTATATCACTAGAGTACGAACAACAATTATCAGGAAGTGACAGTCGGTGGTTGGCCCATTGTGGCTATGTGTGTAAAAGTTGAACCCGGCTGGATGTACCGGCGCATTTTGGCGTTTTCTCGGTGTGTTTGTTGATCATTTTTTGAACGCACACCGCTTTATAATCCCACAATATGGATGCCTATTGTTATGGATGCCCACCCAGCCCTGGTACCGTCATTCAGCGAGTCGCCAATTATTTGAGTTGAATCAATACTGAGTAATGTTTGATATGTTTGGCACATTGATTGGCCACTGACGAACCAGGCATTGCTTGGAAGTTTTCCGTCATGGTATCAGTAACACTATCGCTGTAAGACACTACCAAAAAGGAAACGAAAGAAAGGGGACGCACAAGGCGTATTGACCGGCCAGTCTGTGAACGGCTGGTCATGCACAGGCCTTAATCAATGCCAGCATGCATTGCATGCAAAAACCTTGAATAGCTAGCAAGAAGTTGCAACTCAGGAATCAGCCTGAGTCGGCAACCACACTAGGAGCTAGCCCCTGGCAATAGCAATCAGAGCATCAAAGGTAAAGGTGGATTAAATGTATAAGTATACTTAACTTAACTGAGTGAAAGAATTTTTGAGATATGGGGGTGCACAGAGACGGAGTTACGCAGCCTACACAACTGAAACCCCTAAAACCGCTGGTGGCTCGTGCACCCACTGGGGCCCAACCCAGAACGGCTGGACCGCCCTGGCAGGTGATCACCATGCCATATGATAAGTGACATGAAGGCAAACTTTGAGGCCTTCACCAAAACCAGCCCGACCGGCGTGCAGTGAAGGCCCTGTTATTGCATGCGGCATGCAAATAATCTTACTACATTCAATTGAGGTGTCCCAACTCACTGAGGTGGCTTGCCGGAGCTGTGCACACTGTGGCCCACATGACATGTGGCCCACACGGCATCGCAGTACTGCGGCATATCACTGACTCATGGACCACCAGGTGCGTAGGATGGCAATGGCATGGCACAGCGGGTGTTGATGGTGCCAAAAATGGATCAGTGGCCTTGGCCAATTACTAATACTATTAGCCACTAGTAGTATTAGCCTAATACTATTACAGTGATCGGCCAAGGTCACTGATCCATTTTGACTCACATGAAGTTCAGTGAATCACGTGCCAGTCACTGACCGTCTGTGGCATGAGCAGTGACCGAGTGTGTGTGTGCTGCATCAGTGATGGCTGCTCGGCGCGGTGGCCCCGCCATGGCATGTATGTTTAACGTTGCATGTTTTTTCGCCGTCCGGATCTTTTGAAGAAGACTCCTCTCCAAGACTGCCCAGGCTAGCGGCTAGGGGCTGCTGCTGGGCGGCCCCAGTTTGGGCACTAGGATCCAGGTCCAGGACCTGGAGTTGAAGCTCGGGAGTCCCGGGAACGAACTGTCATATCTATTACAATCAATATAGTATAATTACTAGTGATGTATGCAACCAAAGGACCATGGATCCATCATAAAGACCAAAATCAAATAGGTGCGAATGTGCACATTCAATCTTGGCAACTACGGGCCAAAAACGTTTCCCATGCTAATCATGGGACTGGGGGCTTGGGCAGCAAAAAAGGGTTGGGAAGTTCTTGGAAATGCTACGACCCCTTTCTAAAAGGAACAAGGGTGCACGAAGTCTTCACAACCGTTGTGAAGGTCAACTGTAAAACAGTACAGGCCATAATCTGATCTACAAGCTCACAGGGGCCAAACTGACAACGGCATTGGCAAGTGCGCATGTGTGTGCGCATGCATGTGTCGCCAAGGGCTAAAACATGCACGGCGCCACGCCTTTATTGAACTAAAATTAACAAACGATGATCACTGGTATGAAAGCAGAATGCTTGACGACAGACGGACAGTTCCAGCTTGAGAAAACGACACAAATTGGCAATCACCACACTCCCATGCGCGCATGGCATACGCCACAAAAATCACAAGGCAAATGTCGAAGTGTTTGCAAGCAGCTATAGTGGTCCTCTAAACCCCAACCCTAAACCCTAAACCCTGAGTTGGATGGAATGGGGCAACAGCGTTTACACCACACACGCCGCCCCGGGCGCAACAGCCAAAACCCCAAAACCCTAAACAACCACAGCCGGCGCTCTCGCGGGCGGTGTGCACAACAGGAAAAAATAAAACTGTGCAAAGCTGGGTGCAATGCTGCAAGTCTCTAATGTAAATAGGAAGGCAACATACAAGAAAAAGGGGTTTTGAGCTTTAGTTTTGAGAATTAAAACCTCATTGGAACCCAATTGAAAGCGCCAGGCCCCCGTCGCCTGCCCCTCTATAGCATTGCAATCCACCCAGTGCATCATCCCCACCGCAAAGCACCAATCCCTAGCGCATCCCCCCAGAATATCAAATTCCGCTCCCCCTCTACAAAACCCCACCCAAGGGTTTTCCTCCCTAGCTGTTAGGGTCAACAGGCTTCACTGGACGGATGATGGGGCCATTCAAATATATCACCACCATTGCCGCCCCTCCATTTGTCAAAAAAACCGTGTAGGTGTTATCCACCAGGGGCACAATTCGGGTCCCCAAAATGTTGGGATTTTTTGAGGGTATAAGCTCCCCGGAGGCCTCATTCACCACCATGCCCCCATACGCCATCTGGGGCGCCTTGTCCGTCACATCCACGGTATTGGTCAGGTATTTCACGGTGGCGTTGTTGGGCAGGGAGAGTCCCCGGGGCAGGTTGAAGGTGATGGTGGTGTCGCCGTACACGGTCACGTCGCGGTTGTTGATCAAAACACGCACTGTGTTGTCGACGTCGTCGTAGGCTGCATACACGCTCTTGCTGTCATACGTCCAGGGGGCCCAGTCCACCCCCACCAGCTGGCCGCTCCCACCGATCATCTACATAAGCGGAGCAGGGTTTAGGCGTAGGCTGCAGGGTTTAGGTGGTCCAGGGTTCAGATGCAGTGTAGCCAGGGGGATATACTCGGTTTTGCCTATGCAAGAAGGCAGGGTGGAGGTCCAGCTAGGGTTCAGCTAAGGGTTTTGCGGGCACCTCCAGGATCCTGTGCTTGGCGCAAACAGGGAGGGTCTAGGGTTCAGGTCTAGGGTTTTAGCGCACCTCCCGGAACATGAGCTGGGCGTAAAGGTCTAGGGTCCAGCAAGGGTAATACTATACAAGCTGGCCTAGGGTTCAGCCAGGGTGCAGGGTCTAGGGTTCAGGTCTAGGGTTTTGGCCGCACCTCTAGGAACATGAGCTGGGCATAGAAGGTGGCTTGGGTGGCGATGTTGTAGCCAGATTCCGCAGGGGACATATAGAATATGGCGTTGTAATCAGGGCCGCCTGCAGGCGGATCAAGGGTTTTTGAAGGATTAGGGCAACAGGAGTAGGGTGTAGGGTGTAGCCAGCATCAGTGGGGTCGTTAAAGACATGGCGTTTTGTGTTGTAGTATTGTGTATTGAATTGTGATAGTCAGGGCCACCTGGATCAGGGACAAGGGTTTACTATGGCTAAGGGCCACATGATAAAACACTAGCGCCAAGCTCCTCGGGGTTTCCTAGGCCTACACCTAAACCCTAAACACCCACCTGTGCACCAGTTGACACCCTTCATGAAGAGCAACCCAAGGTTGGCCATGTTAAACTCCAATGCCCACAGGGCAGCAGCATACGAGTCGCTCACCCCTCCAACACCCTAGACCCCTACCAAAGGAATGGTACCCACTTGCACACCCTGAACCCTAAAAACCCTAGGGTCTGCGCCCACCTGTGTACCAGTTGACACCCTTCATGAAGGGCAGGCCGAGGTTGGCCATGTTGAACTCAAGCGCCCACAGGGCTGCAGCATACGAGTCGCTGACCCCCGCGGTGCCCCCACTTCCTGCCGAGCCTGTAGAGGCGAGGCGCACGGGAACGCTGACCGTGTTGCCGGCGCCATCCACCCCGTTTGCATCGTTGATGTACTCCGCCAAGATGAGCTTGTGGTTGTCTTGGGTGGAATCCGCCAGCAGCGCCTATGGGCCAGGGGGTGAAAACAGGTTTAAGAACCTCGGTGCAATCACATGGGTTTGTCTTGGGTATTTTCCTCTCGGTATTGCATGAATTGCATCATCCACCCTGCCTGTATCATTGCTGTATGGTGCCAAAATGAGTATGCGGCTAGCTCGAGTGCACCCCACCAAGCGGCGCCTGATGCGGTGCGTGGTGAGGTGTTTCCGAGCAATGGAGAAGACAGCCCCCCCCCCCCCCCACACACCACCTCACTCACGTCGCTGTTCAGCCGGCTGCACATTGGCAACCCCAATGCACTTCCTACCCACCCACCCACCGGCTTACAATCTGCACGAGGTACATTTGAGCAATGGAGAGCGTGCCACCCCACCCATCCACCCACATGCACACCACCACCACCACCACCACCACCACCACCCACCACCACCACCACCACACTCACATCCATGTTCAGCTGGCTGTGCCTGGGTAACTTTGAAGTACTCCACCGCAAACCCTAAACCCTGAACCCTAAACAGGTACAGGGACTCCTAGGTCCCAGACAACAAATCCTACCCACCCACCACCACCGCCACACCACCCACCACCACCACCGCCACCACCCACCACCACCCATCCACCCACTCACATCGATATTCAGCTGGCTCCGCCTCACTACCCCAAAGTACTCGACCGCAAACTGGCGCATGTACACCTGGGCGCTGGAGAGGAAGCCGATGAGGCAGTTTTCCTCGATAGGGTTTCCCAACGAGGTGGTAAACCCTGGGCCCCCCAGGGGGATTCTGTTGCGCTTCTTAAGAACCATGCCCACGTTGCCATTGGCCATTTTTAGGAGCTGGGCGCCTGTGAGGGGGCCTGCGGAAGGGGATTTCTAGGGTTTAGGGTTCAGGGAGGGTTTTGTGTTGGGAGTGTGCAGGGTATAGTCTGCAGGGCGTTTGAAATTGGGGAGATATTGAGCCTGCCCCCCCCAGGGGGATGCTGTTGCGCTTCTTTGGTGCCATGCCCAGGTTGCCAATTGGCACCTTTGGAATGTTGGACCAGAATATTTGAGTGGCAAGTGTTACTGCACTTTTGAAATTTGGGCGCCTGTGAGGGGGTGCTGCAAAAGGGGTCGAGGGTCAGTTTGATGGAATGGGTTTTGGGCGGAGAATGCAGGGTTTTCAGTGTCGTTTCTTTTCGCATGATGAACTCCCTTCCCTTCAACACACAACTGTATCTCACACACTGTACATTCCTCAGCATTCTGCCCCACAGGCCGACAGGCGCGCCAGCCAGTCGCTGTAGGTGGCTTGGTAGCCCTGCCGCAGACCCTTGGGAAGGGTTTTTACAGGAGTTCGAGGGAACCTCCTAGTTATAATATTTTTAACAGGACGAACTCCCTTCCGATGAAAGCACAACTGCACCCTACATGCTGTACAACAGTCATGTTTTCCTCCTATATTTTCCCACCTGCCGACAGCTTTCCCAGCCAGTCGATGTAGGTGGATTGGTAGCCCTGCCATAAACCCTTGGAGGGTTTGTCACAGGTGGTGAGTGGGATCTTGCCGTTCTTGACCACCCTATCGGGCTGAGCACCCAGTTCAAAGGAGTAGATGCAGTGCTTGGGGAGGTTGGAAAGGGCATCGGTGACCTAAAAGCGTGGGGGAAATGTGGGAAATTAAGTGATTTAATTGGGTGGGCTGGGCCATGACAGCATGGCGGTCTTTGAGGGGGAGGAAATTAAAAAAAATGTGGGGCTCAAATGATGGGGTGACCCCGGCTCAAAGGAGTAGATGCAATCAAGGGTAATAAGATAATAACAGGTCCTATTATTATCTTATTACCCTTGATGCAGTGCCCAGGCAGATTTGAAAGGGCATTGGTGACCTAAAAAAGGGGGGGAATGGTGGGAATTGAAGGGTGGGCTCAGGATACCAATACAACCCCCCAGCTAAGGGTGTAGGGGTTTGCCACGATGCCCTAAACAAGGGTAGTGTTGTGCACTCCTCATCTATTTTGAGGTGGTGGTTGGGCCCTATTGCGCACTGCACCCTGTTCAGGGTTCTGGATACCAAACACCAATGCCCGAGCCAGGGGTTTAGGGTCCAGGGCACCAGCGCCAAAAACCTACCTTAGGATATAGGGTAATCGGGTGTTTCTGCACCTGTTTCGAGGTGAATGCAAAGTAGTACTAGCCCTATGAAGTACTGCACCCGGTACTTGAGGCACAGGGTCTTCAAAGCCTGGAAATCCGCCTTTGGTCCCCACTATCTTGGCGGTGTAGGGTTTGAGGTAACGACGCAAATACCCTAGCTAAGAGTATACGATACAGGGTGTTGGCCGCACCTGTTTCGAGGTGAATGCGAAGTCGCCCTGCAGATAGTTGAGCCCAATGGTGAACTGCACCCGGTACTTGAGGCACAGGGTCTTCATAGCCTTGTAATCCGCCTTGGTCCATTCGATCTTGGCCATTTCGGAGGACTGGCCGTTGATTCGAAGGATCATGCGGCGCCTGCGTGCGGCCCTGGCTAGGGTCTTGATGTAACCAGTGAACTTCTGGGAGTTGAGGAGGAACCTGCGGGGGGGATGGGGAGCCATATGAATTTGTAGGCAAGCTAGCCGGTGGTGTGGTAAGGGGCCGAGGTTTATCCTAAGATAGGGTTTGTCCTGACACCTAGGGATTAAGGGGTTGGTGAGGAGCGCCACGCGGCGCCTGCGTGCGGCCCTGGCTAGGGTTTTGATGTACACAGTGAACTTCTGGGAGGTGAGGGGGAACCTGGGGATTGGGATTGGGAAGGGGATGAGTGAGCACCGTAAGCCGGTCAGGAGACGAGGCCCATGTGTAGGGTTTAGGGTTCATGGACCCTGAGATTAGGGGTTAGGGTTCATGGTGAGCGGCCCCGGGTGGCCTTTGCCCCCAACGTTGACCAGGATTATGCATCAGGCTTATCCAGTCAGGGTTATACAGGTAGGGTTTTCGCGTGCAGCACCCTGAGTGAAGGGTTGAGGGTTTAGTGAACCCAGCTTGAAATAGGAGGGCTCGATTGACAGACCCCACCACCCCGCGGGCGGCTTCATGACCAGCAGGGATGGGGTGATGATTTAGGGTTTTTGGGGGAAGGGGGGGGGGGGGGGGGAAGCTTTAATGAAAGCTTGGAGACAGGGTGTAGGGTTTACACCGCAGGGTTGGGTTAAGGGTTAAGGAAACCCTACTTGAAATAGGAGGGCTCGATGGACAGACCCCACCACCCTGCAGGCGGCTTCTTAACCAGCGTGGATGGGGTGATGGACGCACTCCCCAAGGGGAGGCTGGGTGCGGGTGGGGGTGGGGGGGAGGGTGGCGAAGGGTCTTCGCCTAAGGGCGCCTCCCCTGGCGCAAAGTCTACGAGGATTTCACTTGGGGATGGCGCGTTCCCATCGCCAAATACGCACCCTGCGACAGGCGGCAATGGAACCATTCAGTACAATATTTCCTAAAGAAAGCAAGAATATATTTCCTAAGAAAAATCAGTTGTATTTGGCAATGGATATGCTCAGGAGCCGGTTGGTCCATCCACCCTGATGGTTATGCGTGCTTGCTATATTTGAAAGTTTTTCAGGTATAGTCTCCATCCAACCTGAAGAATATGTGTGTTTGCTGTATACGGGAGTTCCTGGTATCGTCTCCATGCAGCACGGGACATGGGTTGTAGGGTTTAGGGTTCTAGGGCCATGAAAGGAGGGCGCAGTCAAATGGTGCACATACAAGTTAACCCCCATCCTTCAATGTGGTCCAGCTGAAACAGTGTGTGGGCAAGGTGGCACAGGCAGTGGAGGGGCTTGGAGGTGGTGGGTGGGTGGGACCAGGATACGACATGCACGAGTACGATGCAGCTTTCATGGGAGTGCGGCACCCATATATGCCCCAGCTTCCAGAGCGCATGACAAGGATCCCCAAGATTCCCCAGCCACTGATTGCTATAGTGAAATCCCCAGGCCGTTGTTGCTGTAGCGGGCGGTGTGGATGGAAGCATTACGGAGGTGGCGTGAAGGCAGGGTGGTATGGAAATGTTGTAACTGTATGGAGGTAACGTGCAAGCAGGATGGTATGGAGGGCGGCGTGGATGTACTATGGTGGCGTGAATGCAGGGTTTAGGGTTTAGGGTGAGGTGGCCCATACCTGCCACCAAAGCCAGCACTAGCAACACAGTTTGTGCCTTTTGCCTCGCCGAATTCCTGCCCATAGCGGGGCCCGCCATCCAAGTAGAGTGCAGGGATGCTGAACTGCTAAAACCCCTTTGTAGGGTCCAAGCGGCACTAGGAGGAGCAGGGCCCTTTACAGCACTGTGTGTTGAAAATTCCCACACCAGGGGAAGACACTGCAGTCGGGTGTGGGGAGTACTGACGAGGGTAGGGGGGGCTGAGGTGCAGTTTCTGTAGGTAGTTTGGTAATTTAAACTGTACCAGTGCAGAGGCAGGTCTGGAGCTGCAGGGCTGATATGGCTTGCACTGCGAGTGGGGTTTTGCTGGGGCAGGCTTTATTGGGAGCCTACAACAACACAAGGGAGGGGTGTCACAAGGTGTGGTGGGTGAGGTGTGGGGGTGGGGTTTCTGCAAAGGGGATTGGTGTGTACCAGTGGGGGAGCCACCAGCGCAGCTACTGAGGACGCCTGGAGCTGCATGGCTTTGGCGGATTGCACGGTAACATGTTGGAATACACATAAGGATACCGCGAGAGTGGTCAACAGGTGGGCAGTGTGGGGGGGGGATCGAACCCGTCACGTGCAAGCGGTTTCGCCCCGCCATGTACCCCTTGGAATCGGTACATAAGCACATCACATACAACTCGAGGGGTAACGGCGCGGCCGCCAAGCGGCGGCCCGTGCCCAATCCAGCCCATCTACACGAGCTGGTGCAGGATCGAGCCGTGGGCCGCTGATTATGTAATGGCAGCTGGCAACAGCCATTGCATGCGACAGGACAGCCACGAATTGGCCTTGATGAAGCTGGGTACAGTCATCGTGCGTTGCAAGCTGGCATGATTGCACAGCCAAGCAGTCGTTTACGCTGTACTCTTGAAAACAAACCACTGGAGTCTAGGTGAAACGGCGATGGCAACTGGCCAACAAAGGGATGCTAGACCCGAAGTTAGTACACCTCATGGATGCGATCCTGCTACAAAGGAGGTTGTTCCTTGGCTCCTAACGCGTGTTGTCCTGCGCCCAGTTGACGATATGCGGACCTGAACAACGTCAAAGGACCACGAACATCCGGGGTCACCTAGCTTACCTTCTTTTCTGCCCAAGTGTCTGGTACCAAGCAGCATGCCCCCAAGTGAATGGTGTTTAGCGCACCAAAGCAGCACGTAGTGAGCCACGCCAATAGAAGTCAAAGCCGATTGCACCGAACCACTTGACTAAACGCTGTAGCCAGCGTTGAAGTACTGCGTAGGCGTGTAGGCCTTACAACTTTTGAAGCCCCACGTGCTTGCCAGGTTTCCAGTCCATCCGCCGCCGCGGCGGCCGGTTGTGCCGCCGCGGTCGCCGATTGGGCTAATCAAGAAACTGATCCCTGAAATGATGATCATTCAATCACTCCAAGATCTGCCCTGATCTTGACCACCCGTTGATTCAATTGGGTTTAACCATATGAAATCAGGAATACGGCATCATCAGCTTGACTAATCAGGTAGATGAATCAGTAATCATGGCAGAGGTGAAACCTGTTTCTCCGCGGGGAGCCGATGTAGCTTCCAAACCCCAGCCTGTTTTGGCTGCTTGCTTAGACAACTGAACAGTTCATTGTGCCGATTACCCACCTGAAGGGCCGCTCTAGAAAAGTCCCAGCGCCCCGTGTCTGCCAACCCAGGCCACTGGGCCACCAAGACGTGGCACTGGCTTGGTTAGTGACGCTGCAGGGCTTGCACATTGAGCAACCCGCACATATCAACAATATTCGATTTTCTGGATGGTATGGGTCTACATACACCGCGCCCTACCAGTGCCTCTTGAGGGCTTAATCCTTCGGCCAGTGTGCCAGCCACCTCCAGCTATGCACTGCACCCTTGCCAACAGGGTGACAACAGGTGGTGGCACGATCGCTGCCACCCTAGGTGTTTGGAGGTTTTTGCAAGTACAGTTGCATCCCAAGCGCCTCTGCGAGAGAGAGGCAGGAAGGTAGCTGCTTTGCCGATAACCAATCAGTTGGGCAGCATATGCGACGCTGGCTCTGGTGAATGGTCCAGATCAGGACTTGCGATGGGTGGTCACGGTGGGGCGCATGGCAAGAGACATGCCGGTCTCATGCCATGGTGTCAATCTCAACGTTGTGGTTTGATACCTGCCTCCCGCCAGGCTCCTGGCACCACATGCTAACCTAGCGCGTGGCGGCTGGGCCCTGGTGTACACCCCTGTGCCCCAAAGGTATATATTCCTTGCCTCTTGACCTGGCCGAGGGGTACGTAATCGCCACTCAAGTGGCGCGGCGCACCGCGGCGTATCAGAGTTGCCGTCAACACGCCGGGTCCCATTGGCTAAATCTCGCAACGCCAGCCAGATGGCACTGTCCACAACTGCAAGTAGTGGTGGTTGTGGTAGTAGTGTGTTAACCATTGGCATTTGCTGTGGGCGGTTGGTATTCCCGCTTAGTAACAGGTACGTTCCTGCTGCCTCCTGACTTGCCGGCAGTCCAGCGCTTGTACCGCTCGAGCCAGACCCTTATGGCCACTAGTAGACGAAACCCTAGCCACTGGCTTCAAACCCGCGCCACAACCACTCCTCGGGGCTCTCCACCCCACTAGAACCTATGTGATCACGAGCAACCATCACCTTGGGACTGGCATGGATGCACTGCAAGTGCACCACAGTGGGTCTGTCACTGCCCTTTAACAAGAGTTGTAATAAGTACCACAGGTTGCTCAGTGTGCCTTCTTGGAGCTCCATCCACACAGGGGTTAGTCTGGACGCGGCGGTGGTGAACGCATTGGTTGGTGTGCCGACCCTCTATGGCATGCGCTGCGGGATGGGCCGCTGGGGTCCAGGGTTCCGACCCTACAGCAGCCGTTAACCCTAACCGCACTGCACTTGAAACTCACGCTGCCTGCCAGTGAAATACTGGATCCATATGGTAGCAGGCATCATGATATGCTGCTAGCTGAGCACAGTGCACTGTGCGATGTGATGCCATGTATGTGGCGAGCATGGGTGTGGTACAGATGTCATCCCCGCACATCTGCACCATGCCAAGCATGGCCACACGCGTAGAAAGAAGAAAGAAAGAAAGGGGACGAACAAAGGCACGGTGAACGCAGCCCAGCTTTGCAAACCACCCACAGTCACACTTCCATAATATTACACCGAGTCTCGCGCAAGTACCGGAAAACACACTTTAAATTAGAGAAAGTTTACCATGTTGATGGAGAACACTCTGTGCACCACCCACAACCTGCCTGGTGACTGTCAGTGGCCTAGCAAGTGTCTACAGTGTCACCGCAAACCCGTTCTCAATTCTTTTGTGCTCACAGGCACACTCTATAGCAAGGCGTGTCACCTACCCTGGTCAGCGCCTCAAAACATAGGCTGTCAGCTGACGCCCATCGGCACATTGCATTTCCAACTAGCTCTCCCAACGCTCTCATTCGCATGCACAACATTCCCTGGCGACAAAAAAAAGGGAGGATCGGCATTTGTACCCATGTAATCCTTGAAGCAAAATTACCTGCAAGGATAAAACTGTGGGGCAGCAGCGCACAAGTACAACCAAATAAAATATAGGTCCACAAAAAAAAAAAAAATAGGGAGCTCTTGACTTACAGACCTACTCTAATTTCATAAAAAGGCGTATTTTAGAAACCATCGCAAACACAATTGCGACCGGCCCTTATTGCCTATACACGCACACCACTTGCTTGAGCTCACACCTAGCTACCTAAACGGCACAGCACATGGGGATGCCCTCGCTTACCAAGGAATTTCCAAAGTACACCCTTGTGGCTCTCCCCTTGTACTATGCGGTGTCAAAGTACAAGAAAAGATGCACATGGCAGTAAAGTACTGCCCAGTGCCTCTCCCCTCCCCGGTGCATGGCCCCGCACCCCCCACCCCCCACCCCTCACGAGTCCATGGCGTCTTGGAACTCCTCCCCATCACTGTCCACCAGCACCTGCACAGGGTAGGGTTTAGGGTTCTTTCAGTCTAGGGTTTGGGGTTTATGGGAAAGGGCCAGGCAGTTGGTCCACCAGCACCTGCACGGGGTAGGGCGCAGGTTTAAAAGTATAGGATTTAGGGTTTAGAGATACGGACAACGCAACTGTCCACCACCACCAGCCGGGTCTAGGGCTTAGGGTTTGGAGCAGGGCCACAGCATGAATGACTTAAATGGCACAACAGCTGGAATTTGAATGCGTATTGTACGGCCTGTGACCGCACCTGCGTGGCCACCTTCCAGTAGTTGAAGTCGCTGAAGGCCTCCTCCACAGGGCCCCCCGGGGTTCCTTGGGCGCCCAAGGGGGGGAAAATATCGTCAACCAGCTCGTTCACTGTGACTAGGTTCCATGTGGAGGTCTGCACGCTGCTCAGGGCGCGGCGCAGCTGGCCTGCGGGGGGTGGGTTGTTTAGGATTAGGGTTTAGGTTTTAGGGTCTGGGATTGTGTGGTGGTGGTAATGATGGTGGTTATGCAAATGCGGCATTGATGGTGAGCTGGCCTGCGGGGGGTGGGGTGGGTGGTGGTGGTGGTGGTGATGGGGTGGTAAAGGGGAGTGGTTGTCGTTGTGACTGTATTCGTTGTGAAAGTGGTGGTTGTGGTGGTTACAACGACGGTGCATGCAAGGCACACGCATTCCAGGTGGGAACCTGCACGCTGCTCAGGGCGCGGCGCAGCTTGCCTGCGGGGGGTGGGTGGTGGTGTGGGTGGGTGGGTGGGGATTAATGGCGTTGTTATGGCGGTGGTGGATGTTATAGTGGTGGTTGTGGCGACGGTGTTGGTTAGGTACATGCATTCCAAGTGGAGGTCTGCACGCTGCTCAGGGCGCAGCGGAGCTAGCTTTGCGAGTGGCTGCATGTGTGTGTGCCAGGGTGGCAGCATGTGTGTGCGCCAGGTGGCGGCACGTTGTGGCTGCCGCAGTGGTGGCGGTGGCGGTCAGTTATATGCTTCCCCCCTGATTTGTGCCTGGCGACAATTCTGATCACGTTTCTGTAAGGTGCGTGATGGGTTCTGAGCAGTCCGGTATGCTTCCCATGCCTGCGCCCAGCACACCTTTGGGGTTAAGGGTGTAGGTTGTAGGGTTTAGGGTGCAGGGTTTCCAGGGCGCCGCTCGCACCTTTGGGGTTGATGATGAAGATCTTGTTGGCCGGCACCCCCACCGACAGGTACGACACCTCGTCGGTATCCCTGTTGCCAAAGCCGGCGTAGAAGGGGTTCCAATCGGGCGGGAACAGCGCGCGAATACCCTCCAAGCAGCTGTGGAAAAGGAAGAAAGCAGGGTTTAAAACCAGCAGGGATTAGGACCAGCAGGGTTGGGAGTCTTGACCTAAACCCTAAACCCTAAACCCTAAGCTCAGGTGTGCCCAACACCACGCCCACCAGAGCATCACCACCCAAAGTGCCACCCGCCACACACAGTACTCAGAGCCACCCACCACCCGCCACCCACACCACCACCCACCACACCACCACTCGTCACCCACACCAACCCTCGTCACCGCCACCACCACTTACAGCCAACCGCACCAGAACCATGAGCTCATCACCCCGCACCTTATCTTGAACTCGTGTGGCCTGCGCAGCACCAGCTCCCTGCACAGCACAGATTAGGGTTTAGGGTTTGAAATTAAGGTTTCTTAGGGGTTAGGCTAGGGTGTGTGGCCTGGGCAGCACCAGCTCCCTGCACAGCACATGTCCCTGGTTGGGGTTTAGGGTTTGGATTAGGGTTAGGGCTAGGGTATGCGGCTTGCGCAGCACCTGCTCCCTGCACAACACAGGCCACTGGTTAGGGTTAGTGTTTGGAGTTAGGGTTTGTTACGGTTCAGGCCACAGGCATGATTTCCCATGGCACAGCCCAAATCACACACCCCACACACCAACACCAACACCCCCACCCCACTACACTCCTATCTGTACACATACGGTGACTGGAAGAGCACATTGGGCGAGATAATTGCAGTAATGTAGGGTTGGGGTGAAGGGTTTACAAGCGATGCATTGCCCCCACACAGCTAATTTAGGGTTGGGGTGAAGGGTTTACAAGCGACGCAGCGCCACCACACAGCTAATTTCACCCACACCAACCACCAACGCACACCATCACATATCCACCACCGCACCCACCCACCACATCAGCAGACGCTGCATACCCACACCCACAGTACCCACCTGTAGAGCGATGGGAAGAGCCCATCTGGCGAGATGATGACGGGACCCGTAGGCATTGTGTGCTCCCCCTGGGTGAGGGTGTGGAGGTAGTCCCGCGTGATGCTGGCCTGCGCATGGGAGAGGGTTTTAGGGTTTAGGTTTTAGAGCAGGGTGTGCTCCCCCTGGATGAGCGTGTACAGGTAGTCCCGCGTCAGGGATTTAGGGCTGTAGGGTTCTAGGGTTTTAGGGGCATGGTGTACTCCCCTTAAATGAGTGTGTGCAGGTAGTCCCGCGTGATGCTGGCCTGCACATGCGCAGGGAGGAGGGTTTTAGGGTTTTTAGGTTTTAGGGTTTTAGGGTTTAGGGCATTTTGTGCTCCCCCTGGGTGAGCGTGTCGAGGAAATCACGCGTGATGCTGGCCTGCACATGCGGAGGGAGGAGGGTTTTCAGGGTTTAGGCAAGGGGTGGCACATGCCCATGAGGGTTTTGGATGTAGCTCTGGTTAGGGTATTAAGGTGTTCATATCATGTACCCTAAAACCCTAATCCTGTATATCCCCACATTCCACCCACCCCCACCTGTGCAATGGCTCTCGAGCTGAGGAACATGATCTCATGCTCCTTAGGGTTTTCAAGTTTTGAATTTCAGCCCTGTCTAGGGTATTAGGGTAACAAAAACACCCTCCACACACCTGTGCAATGGCTCTCGAGCTGGGGAACATGATACCATGCTCATCGGGGGTTTAGGTTTCAGCTCTGTCTAGGGTATAAGGGTAACAAAACACCCTCCACCCACCTGTGCAATGGCCCTCGAGCTCAGGAACATGATCTCGTAGCCGTTTTTCCTGATGTTGTTGAACAGGCGCGTGACCCCAAAGTGCGACCAGTCGTAGCCCATGTGGGGGAGCACATGGCCCAGCAGGTCAGACCTAGAGGCGATCGATCAAGGTCCTTGTTAGACTTCAGACAAACAAGGACACTTGGGTACGACCTGTGTCAAAGTGAACACAAAATGGACAATCGTGCACTTTGGCACAGAATAGACGATGAGTGTGTACTCGGAATAACTGAATGGACAATTACTACTTTTGTGAATTGAGCGGACACTGAATGGACAAAGTCAATTCTTAGAATCAATTGAGGCAGCAACGGCAAGCGAGAAACATTGAGGGTTACTTCATGTCAAAGCTAGGCGTTAAACCCTAAAGTACCTTGCGTGATGGTCCCATCCACATCCGAGACCACCAGCTTGATGTCCCAGCGGTAATAATACCCGTGAAGGGTTCAGGGTTTAGCCCAGCGCTGGTAAGGGTTTTGAAGAAATTACCTGGTGATGGTCCCATTCACATCAGGCACCACCAGATTGACCTCCCAGCACTTGTACAATCTTGCGACCTACCCTCAAAGCTTTACCCTACAGTTTAAACCCCGACCCTAAACTATAATATCTAAGCGCTAAACTTTCAATTGATCGTACCGCGTGATGGTCCCATCCACATCCGAGATTACCAACTTGATGTCCCAGCGGTAATAATACACGTGATGGGTTTAGGGTTTAGCCCAGCGCTGGTAAGGATTTTGAAAGAATTACCTGGTGATGGTCCCATCCACATCTGAGATGACCAACTTGATATCCCAGCGGTAGTAATACACGTAGGCGCGCAGCGTGGTTTTCCCAAAGGTGAAGGTGATGGTGTTCTGTCCCAGGGACAGGGGCAGCTGGGACAGCTGTTCCGGCGAGGGCACAAATGCGCGCTTCTTCACAAGAACCTGGGAGTGGGGGGATGAAGCCACATGAGAGGGCCGCATTGGTGTGCATGTGTGGGGCCGGCCGGTGCGCGCATTAGGCTAGCGGTGATGTTGGTAATGCGTTGTTTTGGTTTAGATACTGCAAGTGCAACCGTTACCGTGTGCAGCAGCCCACCTGTTCCTTCCGCCGCACCGTGCTCTTGGTTACCAGCACCGGCAGAGGGGAAGGCAACGAGGAAGGCAAAGGGGAAGGCAGAGGGGAAGTCATGGCTGCCAGGCCCATCACTGTAGGGTTTAGGGTGTAGGGTTTAGGGTGTCTTTGGTGGCGCACCTGTTTTTTCCGCCGCACGGTGCGCTGGCGCCCCGAAGCCCCACCCTCCCTCCCCCCCCCCAGCTGCGGCGCAGACTCCACCTTGAGCGCATCCCCAAGCATGGGCGCCCCCGTTTTCCTCGCCCCCTTCCACCGGAAAAGCCAACCCCAGCTGGTCTTCTTGCCCTCCTCGCCCCCCACCGCCATCCCCACATCCTCCCCGTCCAAACCCCCTTTGGCCCCCGCCCCCTCGTCGGGGGCGGGGATCACCGCAAGCCCTGGGACTCCGGTGATGGCGTCGGCATACCCCGCGCCAAAAGCGAGCAAGCCGAGAACGATCGGCGCCGCATCCTGCCAGGCGTAGAGGGTGGTGCTGATCCGCACCACCAGGTCTGGGGAGGCCAGGATGGATGCCCCCCCCGCGCGCATCTCTGCCTCGCTCACCTTGTGGCGCTCAAAGGCCACCAGGGCATCGGGCGGGCTGCGGGGAGGGGAAGGGGGATGGGCACGGGAGGGATGGCGTGCTCACCAGATGCACAGAGCGGTGTCGCACAACAAATGGGTGATATGTCCCCATGCGCACATTCCCCTTTGTGATCATCTTTCTAGAATAAAACAAGGCATTTTTCAATATTAATCAACAGAATATGACAAAAACATGTTCTCTCCTCTCATGAGTACATATTTCACATGACTTCATTGGCTTCCAACCCCTCCTAACCCCCATCACCCACCGCCACACCACCCACCTCATGCATGGCTCCAGGTCCCCCCTACACAGCGAGATCTCAAAGCTTCCCATCAGCTCCCAACCATCCCGGCTGCTGGCACCCCCCACAGGGCTGTCGGGCACCGCACCCCCCACCCCCCCACCGCCCGACACCCGGGACTTGTGCGGGGAGCCCACAGGGGGTAGTAATACTTCGGCTGTGGGGAGGATGCCGCTGTCGAAGGCATCCAGCACACTGCTGCTCATGCTGAGGTCAACCGCAAGCGCGGGTGGGGCGGATGCGGCGGAAACTGGCGGCTGCAGGGCGAGTAGGGCAGTCAGTTCTTGACACAGTATTTGCAGTGAAAGCCTAGTGATTTACTTATTGCATTTTACTCATGAAGTATTGACAAGCTTAGTGGCTTCAAAGGCTTGAGTAACCAAAACCGAGACAGTTGCATCATGTGAAGACAGTTGCATTATGTGAAGACAGTTGCATCATGTGAAGTAATGGAACTGTGACTTCCAATTGTAACTGACATGCAAACCCCCAGGGTGGTGGATGGGAATCCAGGGTTTGGGTTAGGGTTCCGGTTGGGGACATTCGCACCTGCAGGGTGGTGGACGGAAATCTGCCAAACTCGGAGTCGCCCAGGTAGCCGTCCGAGGGGGAAGCCCCAAGGAAGGGGTCTGAGGGGGAAGCGCCCAGGCTGGTTCCCTCGGGGCTGCTGGGTACAGGATAGGGTTCTGTGGCCAGGGGAGATTAGGGTTAGGGTTTTAATATCAAGGGTGTAGGGTTGTGGTGGCGACCCGCCCAGGCTGGTTCCCTCCGGGCTGCTAGGTACAGCTCCTGTGGCCAGGAAAAGAATCAGGGTTAGGGTTTTTGGATCAAGGGTTTAGGGTTCATTGCAGGGTGCTGTGGGTGACTACTCCCTTTCTGCGCAGTGGGTACATGGCTGGAGCCCCAATCATGCATTTATGTAATTCCCCGCCCACGGGTAGCCCACTACTTGAAATAATTCTATATTTCCCCAGGTCCCAATGCACTGCCGCACACCCCTGCCAATTCCCGCAGTACCGTCGCCCTCCGTGGCCAACCCTCGCCTACGTGTACCCTAAAACCTAAGCCCTGAATCCCAAACCCTAAACAAAACAGTACCTTCGCCCTCGGTGGTCTCTCTCCGCCAATGTGCACCCCCACCCCCATTTTGAGCGATGGGAATCGGGCTGGAGCCCCCTGCTTCCAGCATGTCGGGGGTTGCAGCTGGGGCTGAGTGCGCACCGCCGTTGCTGGGGCTGGCGAGCCCCTGCTCTTGATCCACCCCTGCAGCTACACAGCAGGAACCAAAAATTTTGAACGAGTAAGTGATTTTTGGAATAAAAACAGATGGCGTGGCTGGGGCTGCGTGCGCACCGCCATTGCTGGGGCTGGCGTGCCACTGCCCTAGCTCCACCTTTGCAACAAAACAGGAACCAACATTTCAAAAGATACAGTAGGGCGCAGCAACGACGAGCGTGTGGTGTAATAGGAGAAGAATGAAAAAACAGGGACTTTTCCACAGCAGGAGCCTAGAATTAAGAAGAAACCGACGGCCTTTACGCGGCAGGAGCCATGGAAATGGCATCATGGGTGGCAACTGCATGGGCAAGGCACCAGCCCCATGTGCCAGCTGGTCCCCACTGTGATTGCCAAGGCACTCGATGCATAGGATGCATAGATACCTCCACAGGGAAGTGCTGGCACACACGCCAACCACGTGCATTCTAGTCACACCAAGGCATGGCCTCCTGAACACCAGCCTGACCAGTGGTCGCCATCCCTTCCAGGAGGGGTATTATATGCAATTATGCTACATTATTTTGAAACCTTTTCAAAAAAGGGATTTTAAACGACGAGCCCCCACTAGTGGTCGCAATCGCTTCCAGGGCCGACATGGGTGGAGGGATATTGTATGCAATCATGTTACATGAGATTTTATTCTCCTTAAATTCAAGGTTTAAATGATGAGCCCTCACCAGTGGTCTGGCGACATGGGTGGAGGGGTATTTGTACAATTATGTTACATAATATTTCAATGATTAAAAAACCAGGGTTTGAGAATGTTGAGCCCTCACCAGTGGTCGCAATCCCTTCCAGGGGCGACATGGGTGGCAGCCGCAAGGGGGAGACGTCAGCCCCGCCCCCCTGCCGCCGTGGGTTGAGGTCGAAAGGGGAGGTGGGCGGCGTCAGGGGCGAGGTGGCGGTGTCATCCAACTCAGCGGATTCTGCAAGGGGAGGAAATTTTCAGAGGGGGGGAAGTGCAGTTGGGGTCAAAGGGGGAGGTGGGTGGTGTCAGGGGGGAGGTGGCGGTGTCATCCAACTCAGCAGATTCTGCAGGGGGAGCGAGGGGACGACAGTTATTCAGGGGACGAGAAGTGCGCTCGAGGTCAAGAGGAGTGCACATGGATAAAACACCTAAGGCATCAAAGCCTACCCACACTCTACCCAGACCTTGCTAAATTTAGAACCCCTCGATCCTGCACGTTGACATGCACATGCACGCTCACAATTGTGCAAACCCCTAACCTCCAAACCCTAATGCAGCGTCGCAACATCCTTGTACACATGCCCGCACCTGCTGCATCAATGGCGGTGCTGGATCCTCCCAGAAACGTGCTGGAGTCCCCAGGCATCGCGCTGGAATCCCCGTATGGCCTGCTTTGACCCCCAACTGGCTGGCTTGACCCGCTGGGTTGTGAGAAATCGCTGAAGGATAATTCGGACCTGCAGGTGGGGGGTATATTATAGTGAAAAAGATCGGGTGTTGAGGGTTTAGGAATTGAAGACGGGTCTAGAGGAGGACAAACTGGCGATTACCACATGCCACACATGGACAACATTCACCACTGATAACGCTTGACTTCTTCAGCCGCCTGCATGCCCCATACCTGAGCCGGTATCCCGGGAACGCCACGCCCGCCTCCGGCCCGTTTTCTCTGCTCTCTTCCTCCCCCTTGTGGATCACCACCTGCTGTGCTGCAAACTCCTGGACAAACAGCAGTACGTGCACCGGGCCGTTCACATGGCCATTGGGATCTCGGACCTGCGCGCAAACAGGAGAAGAGAACAGTTATATTAAAGGAGAGGAAATTACAAGTGCATATTGCATTGCCTGTGGATGAGGCAGCTCCACCATCGCATGCGCATGTGGGGCGCCTGGCACCCCTTGAAATACCGTGATACATTTCTCCCCTTCATGCGGCCCCATCGCATGTATGCATACTGTGGCATGGCCTGGATGCATGAAATTAATGCCAGGTGAACCCACCTGCAGCTCCACCGTCACATGCGCCTGCGGTGCGCCACCTGGCGGCTCCCATTGTAACAAAAATGACGCATGATTTATTCATGCACCCGCATCCCATGTATGCATAATTTGACATGGCCCGGATGGAAAATGCTGATTAAATTAAATTGTGGGCAATCAGTGCAAGGTGGCCCACCTGGAGCTCCACCGTCACATGCGCCTGCGGTGCGCCACCTGGCGGCTCCCCTTGCTTGCGCCCCCAGTCTGCCGGGAACATCCCATCAGCTGCCTGGGTGGCGCCATTGCCACCTGCAGGGCAGAAGCACACAGAAAAACTAGTTGAAAATTTACGAAACTGGAAATTTCACCAGTTGTTCCTACATAGAAAGCATTTAAAATACTTATGATTTTTCAAGATACTATTTCAATGAAACTATTTGAAATGTTTTAAATGCCTTGTTAGACCTCTTTACTGAGTCACATGCGGGTCAGGCATGGGTACTGCACGTGGCATGGCCAGGCACACATGATTATATTGCCACATGGTTCACATGCATTGTCCCTGTCAATATTTCATTTCATGCACGAGAACACCCACCTGCCGACCCTTGCGTCCTGTTGCATTCCTCCATGGCCAGGTGGATCTAGCCCCGCAGCGCCTGCCCCCCCCTCTTGCTAGCTGTGATGCACCCAACCCACTTCAAGCTTTGAACCCTAAACCCTAATCCCAAAACCCTCAAACACCCACCTGCACCACCTTGCGTCCTGTTGCTCTCCTCCACTGGAAGGTGGATCGACCGCCGCCGCGCCGCCTGCGCTGCCCTATTGCCTCGCGTGATGCACCCAACCCAACCCAACCCAATTCAAACTTTGGACCTAAACCCTAGCACCCACCTTTCCCCCCTTGCGTCCTGTTGTATTCCTCCATGGCAAGGTGGATGGATCGCCGCCGCGCCTGCGCCGCCGAGCTGGGCTCATCCCCCGAGGAGTACCCGCTGGGTGGGGAGAACAGGCCACTCAGGGTAGCCTCCTCAAACTCCAAGATCTCATCCTCTGCACGAGCAAACATGTGCTGGTGTGAATGGTGCCAGGGTACAAGTGCTGACTGTCAACCGCTCGGATGCATGTGATACCCTAGAATAGCGAGTGAGCCACCCCAAAAGGTGCTTGGTAGTAGCCGCTGGGTGGGGAGAACAGGCCACTCAGGGTAGCCTCCTCAAACTCGAGGATCTCATCCTCTGCATGGGAAAACACGTGCTGGAGTGAATGGTGTCACAATGTGCGAGGCTGGCCAGCAATCCTGCTGGTATTGCTGGAATGCATGTGACTACATAGCTGGGTCAGATCTGCGCCAACGCAGATTTGATGCTTGGGACCGTGCATGAGCATGCTTTTGTGGGGTGCGCAGGCGATTGGGCAGGGTGCACTGAGACGGCCAAAGGCATGTAACGCGTCTTCAACCTCCTCTATGGCTTCTTGCATAATGCACCCCTAGTCCCAACACCCTAAACCCTAATCCCTAAACCCTAAAGCACAATTCAGGCTGTGCCCCCACCTTCAACCTCTTCTATAGCTGCCTGCACAATGTACCCGTAGCCCCAACACCCAACACCCTAAACCCTAAACCCTGAACCTTAAAAGCACGATCAGGGTGCTTACCCACCTTCAACCTCCTCTATTGCTTCCTGCACAAAGTACGCCTCCCCGGTGCGCCCCAGGTGCATCACGAAGTCCGCATCCACGTCTGCAGGCAGGACAGGCACAGCTTGCAATGACTCCAATCCCATAAGCAACGAATCAGGTGCACCAGCATGCCATGTTGCAATGACTCCAACCCATAAACAACGAATCAGCGTGATGCACCAGCATGCCATGTTGCAATGCAGTGCCTTGCGTGCAGCAGCATGCCATGATTTTATCAACATGCCATGACTTATCGCGATGCAATTATAGTTCACAGATGCAAAATTGCACGTGTAATGCCACCGTTGGTACACGCATGATGCACCAGCATGCCCATGGCACATGACAGGTCTGGCAACGTATGTGCAGCGCCTCGCGTGCAGAATCTACCATGAGGGTGCCATGCCGCGCCAAGGCCTATGCAAGACATAGGCCGGCGCACCCCCATGGTGACCACAGCCATGACGTGTCAGGCGCACCATAGGTCACAGGTGCAAGACATCGCAATCATAGATGCAAGGTTGTCAGAGTAATTGGTATGCTCTGCACAGTGCTTACCGTTAACTGTGACACGCACTCGCTTATCTCTGGAACGGAGGCCTGTGTACTTGCCAAAGCGCACTGCATGCAGCGCAAACAACAGTGAGTGTGTTGAGCAATGCCAAAACCACCAGTGCCACGCAGGCGAAAAGCAGAACAGCGTTATGTTTTGAGGTGGGGAACAAGTGCTTATTTTTATAGGCCAGATCATCATGCCAAAGCATACACCGTGACAACTGGCATGCACACATTTGCCCAATATGCAGGGAAGATGCAGAAACGGTGGTGGTTTGAGTTGGATATGTTTAGGTGAAGGTGGTGGTATGGCTGCTGGTATAAAGCCCAGATCGGGCAACTTGAGTGATGTGTCATATGCCCACAGGGGACCTCACTCACCATAGAAAGGGGAGCTCTTTCGGGATTCGTCAGGGTGGCTGACAACCATGATGTCGATAGCCCCAGCGATATGGGGCGCAACATAAGCGATCGAGTTGCCCACTGCCATACCGGCAGCCTGCACAAGATCCACACGGTGTCGTTAACACAGCTTGCACAAATGCCCCGTCATGGCCTCCCCACGCCCAGTGCATTGTAGCAAACCAGGGAGTATACTGGAACAACAGCTGTGATCTGGACATATAGACACGTCAGGTTGGACGTGCTGAGTTTACATTCCAGACTATGCTGATAGCAAGGTGAGGTTGCATAGCTGACACCATGCTTCAATGGACCACCGTGTGACAAGCCGCTGAAAGGTGCACTCCACACTCACCGCAACTCGTGAACGAGTAGACGTCATAGAAGTCACCGACATCTTGTGTTGGTCCTGCTGCTGTTGTACTGTAGTGGTTATACACGCCTACATGCCCAAACCATCGCTTGGATTGGGTCCCTGACGATGGGTCTTAATATGCTCAGCAAAAGTCTCGCCAGGGTTGACACAAGTAGGTCGTTACTTTAAGTCCGTTCATATCATTGAGCCTTTGCTTGGTGGACGGTGAAAAGGGCGTTCAAGCCTTGGACGACACAAAAACTGGCACGATAAACTTATATTCTCCTGAAAAAGCCAGATATGAACCCCAAGAAACAATGCCTCGCAATTGGGGCTGCAATTCGGGTCCCAAGGAGCAATCTTGGTAAGAATTGAAATAAAGTCCCGCATTGTTTGTGGGAATCGGGAAGGATGTTGGGGAGCCCGTCAGTGCACAAAGGTCCCAATGCCGTGTCTTGATATAGCAAGTGGTCTTTTGTTGTTTCCGTGGGACGCTGATGCGTGCAGTGATAGCTATCCTTAAGCTGTGCATTCACATAGGTTTAGAACTTATGACACAACTTTTACTGAGCTGATGCATGCATGCATGCATGCAAAACTGAGGTGATCAAACTGCTGAGCTCGTGGCGCTGCTGCTGCATCTTGATTTGTAGACTAGCAAAAACGTTGCGCTTGGTTCATCTGCGTAGACGGACGCCATGCTCACCTCATGCTTGCCTCGATAGAAGGCTTCTGTTGCATGCAAGGTTCGAAACAGTGCCCTAGATCAAGAAACGGCCTCTCTGAAAACGTGACCTAGAAACGTGAGCACGCTTCAAACATGGCATAGACAAAGGTGGGTCCGCTGTTTAGACAGAGGGGTGTGCGCCTTGCGCCTTCCGCCCCCCCCCCCCTCTCCTTTCGTTGCATCCTGCCTGTGCCTCGTCTTGGCTGCAAGCAGGTGCTCTGTACAGTGCTGCAACCCCAGCTTGGGCGTGGTCAGATGGTGTTAAACGGGGTCAGGGTGTAGGCAGGGTAGTCTAGTTAGTTTACCCCTGGTTTAGGGTCAACGCCAACCACAACATCCAGAGTGCACAGTCCTAAACTGTGTGCTTACCATCTCGTGTACTCACCCAACCACTCGGCTGCGATGTTCGGCTGTATTTGCCTGTTACCCACCTCATCTTCTTGCCTGCATCCTGCCTGGGCCCGCCTTGCTTGCAAGCAGGTGCACTGCCACAGCCACATTGACTGCAACCCAGCTTGAACGGGGTTAGATAAGTGTGAACGCGTGCCAACCACGCTGCTGCATCTTTCCACTCCTCTCTCTACCTGCATGTTTCCACCCTCACCCACCCGTTCCCCACCGCAGGCCATAGTGCCGCTCACCATGCCTGCACGCCAGCTCCACATATGGCTGGCGGTAGTTGTGACAGGCTTGATCTCTGGTGACTCACTAGACGCACGGAAACATTCCAACAAGGTGCCGCGCGTCCACCACGCGTATAACGTGACAAACGTCACCTCACACCCGTCGGCCTTGGCGGACCTCAAGTCGCAAGGCGCCTGGGGCGTAGATGGCGCGGAGCGGTGCGGCCCCTGGATGTTCCCACCCGGCAGCTGGACATCCAGCAACCTCTCACAACACACCTTGGGGGACCTCAGCAACAGCACCTTCTTCCGTGGCTTCCAGCTCTATGGCAGCAGCTACGCCCAGCAGTACATCTACGCGTACCAGCACCCCAGCAACTGCAGCGACCCATCGCTCAGGTTCCTCATGCTACGGGGCATGGGGCTCGGGCACGGGCTCGGGTCCACCGTTCACGTGCTGGGAGCTGTGCATGCATACGCCATGTCCCTGCAGCGGATCTTGGTGCTGTACCCGCAGCCCGACGAGCTCTGGCTGGCAACCGAGTACTGCGCCAACATGACGACCCTGGACGAGTGCTACTTCCAGCCGCTGTCCTCCTGCACCTGGCGAGACGCAGTGAATGGTGCAACGCCCGATGCGGAGACCACCTTTGAACAGCTGTACAAGCGGTTCCCGCCTGTGGGCAATGGCTCTGCGCGCACCGTCCGAATGCACCTGAACGAAGGCACAAGCAGGCGGTCGGATATCCCTCCCCAGTTTGCAGAGCTGCTGGACCACTCCCCCTTGCCCAAAGCGAGCCAGCTCTACTGGTGGAGGGCGCAGGCGGCGACGTACCTGGTGCGACCCAATGCGCGCACCCACGCGCGCCTGGCATTGTGGAAGCAACAACACTTTGCTGGTGGGGTGGTTGAGCCGGGGACCATCTCTGTGCACGTCCGCAAAGGTGACAAGGGGAGGGAAGGGCCCCTGCCGGATGACGCCGTGTACTTTAAACGGGCGTCCCAGGCTGCGGCCCGGTTCCCCGGTGTTCTCCGCCGGACCATTTTCCTCAGTACTGAAAGCAACAAGAGTGTGGACTTTTTCCACCATGAAATTAATCGAACGGCAGCCGCTGGTGGGCCCCCTTGGACCCTATTGGTTGCCGACGCCGACCGATACGATAACGGCAAGATGACCCCGCTGAACCACGGGTCGAAGCTGGGGTGGGACCGGGAGGTGTTGAACGCGCTGTTCAATCTTGACATGGCGCTGGAATGCGATGCTTGGGTCGGGATGTTTAAGTCCAACTGGTGCAGGCTGATCGATGAGATGCGGTCGACGGTTCGGTGCAAAGCACACCTGCCCTACGTGGACGCGTTCGGTGATGGGCAAGTGGATGATTACAGATGGTAGCTTGCTTGGACAAGGTCAACATTTTTAGGGATTATTTGAGGAAGCACAGTTTTTTCTCCGGGCTTGTACAATATTTTGGGGGTGGTTACTTGGGTGTTCAAGACTCCCCAGCAGTACTGCACTGTGCTACATTTTTATTCTATAATAGAATACGGTAATTGTACCTAGTCTACTGCACTGTGATAACATCTTCCATGCTTCTTGACAATCTTTTCACTAAATGTGACAGTCATTGCTTTTACTAAAATAGATAGGTGTTCCAGCACGCTTTTCTAATAGATAGGTGTTCCAATACGCTTTTCTTGTACAAGTTATTACCGACTTATCACACCATTGTAAAATACATACCATCAAACGAATGATCTCTTCCTGCACGCACTACGCCTCTCAGAGGCGTAGTGCAGTGCGTTCCGGAGGGTCCCTTCTTTCTTTCTTTCTTCAGAGTCTGCAGCTGCACTGGCAGCATGCTGGCTTTTTCAGGTCAGCTGACAAAGGCTTTGAGGAATACTATTAGCACGTGCCATGAACCATGATGGGCAGCTTTGGAAATCCAGTTGTGATTTTACAGCTAGATGCCAGGATGGCCTCACAGTCTGAGACGATTGTGGTTCCATGGGCACTCCCCAAGAACTAGTTGCCATTCTACTAGCAGCAAAGCTGGCAGCTAAGCTGGCAGCTAAGCTGGCAGCTAAGCTGGCAGCTAAGCTGGTAGCTGTGCCCATTGCCAGGATGGCCTCGCAAATGGTTGTGAACCAGGTTCCATGGGCACCTTCTGAATCAGAAAAACCAATTCAATTCCAAAGCTTTTGCCATGATGGCCTCCCAACTTGGTTGAACTGCAAATGCGTTCCACATAGCCCAGCTGGTGGCCAGGTCAGCGGCAAAGTCTGGATGCATTGCGTAAACGTAAACGTTATAAACTACTAGTCCATTGTAAATTAGTTTACAATTCAAACTGTAGACTGCTAACCATTTGCTCCTCCCTGTTTCCCCCAGACATGTACTGGCAATGCACCACTTAACCTTGCATCTACATCTCCTGGGCGCGTGTGGCAACTCCACAGCAGCTGTTTTGCCAGGATGGCCTCTCCCCAATTCCCGCCAGAGCCTCAAACTTGCAGTGCAGATGCGCTGCCAAGTCAGCGCCAACACCCACACACCGCTTGCTAAAAGCCTCCGGCTGGGACGCATGCGGCCCCAATGGGTACTTCCAGAAAAATCCATTTCGCACATTCACAGCTTTGCCAGAATGGCCTCCCCAATGCGCGCCACGTAGCGCAGCTGGGTTGCCAGGTCAGAGGCGGCGCCCACATCTCCCTTCTCGAAGGCCTCCGACAATTTCTGCAGAGCAAGGGCAACAGTGGTGTCATTGCTAGTCCTCCGTACACTTACGGTGTACTTCTTTCCATCGTTGCTAGGATCATGGTCAGTAGTTAGGGAGATAGTTACATAAGTAAGTATCTGCTTTCCAGCTTTGAAGCCAGGTTAGCATGTCTGGGTACGCCTCACCCAAGTCCTATAGCCAAGGCTTAAATGACACTGTTTCCAGTGTGGCAGATGGTGGCCAACCAGTCGCTTACCGCACTTGTGTGCTCCCCATTTTATCCCGTCACAAAGTTCAGGGAAATTCGAAAAATATTGCTACCCTTCGGATTCGAACCTGCGACCCCCTGCTTAGTTGAACTCAAGACTCAACTTAAACTCAGGTGCTGAGCCAACGGCTGGGTCGACCGTTGGAGGGTAAGTTACATGCATTGCAGCAATACAGCCAGATTAGCAGTCAGTCATTGCAAGGATCATGGTCAGGGCTCACTGCCAAACCCTAGGACAGGGTCCAGCACCGCCACAACCTCCCCCTCCTTAGGGTTCAGGGTTTGCACTTTAAGGTTTTGGTCCCGCACCGCCACAATGTCTCTTTGCTTGGCCGCGTTAGCCTCCTTCATGCCCAGCAGCTCTTCCTCCCCTTCAGCCTCTTCCACCGCCTCCCTGGCCTCCATAACCTCCATCAGGAGGCTAGGGTCTTCGATGGTGCCCTCAAAACCCTCGCCGCAGGCCACGCCCGCCTGGTGCAGCTGCAGCAAAGAATTTTTGTTTACACTGCTGCTCAAACTTTATAGACACTCTATTGAATCGTTTGTACTTGTGTATTTGTCCATGTACGCAATCCCCACTAAGTCGCCCACCCCACCTGCTCCACCACCAAAACCACCGAGGCGCCACCAGGCACTCCCACCACCAACCACCCTATGTCACCCCCCCACCCCCACACTACCTCACCCTCCCACCCCCAGCCCCCTACCAGATAGTATGCCCTCTGCAGCGGGCTGCGCAGTATGCTATAGGCGTTATTCACGGCAGCTGATTGCACATCAGAGTAGCCCTTCTCCTCCTGCAAAATAATGGAATTTGTCACAGCGCAATGAATGCACCTTGTACAGAATGGCTGCATGAGTGAAGACCTTTGTCTGTATGCAGCAGCAGGCGGCTGGCAAAACGTTATCCCAAGAGGGCACTGCCAAAACCTGGCTGCATGTAAAAAACCCAAGGACTTCGCCCGCAATCCCTGAAACCTTGACTGGCTGCCCATGGAGACGTTTGTATGGGTGCAGCTGACACAGGGCGACAGAAAACCCAAGGAGAGCGCTGGGAGAACCCTAAAACCGTAGGCGACTACCCCCAGAGAGCGCAGTGAAAACCCAAAAACCCTAGACGACTGCCCTTACCTGGCTGCGCGTGGAGACCTTGTCTGGGTGCAGTTGCCACTGCAGGGCCTTGTAGCGGGACTCTAGATCATCCAGATCGATGTCAAATGTCTCCTCAGGCCTGGGGGACAAAGGTTCACATTAGGGTTGCATAGACCCCATGCAATACAGTACTCACATGCCCTAGCACTAGTAGTACCCCTGCCCTTCATTGGAAGACAGCACGAAACCCTAATTCCTTATCCCGGTTCCTTTACGTTACACCGGAATAGCAGAATTGGGGGAGGGGAGGCCTGTTGCGCCAGGCAATTCCAACAGATAAACCCTGCACCCTAGCCAATACAATATAACCCTAATATGGGGTGTTGCATGCGCACTCACAGGCCTAGTAGTTGGTAGTACCCCTGCCCTTCATCCGCAGGCTGCACCGCCCCGCAGTGCGAGCAGAACTGGGGGAGAGAGGTCTGCTGCGCCTTGCAGCTCCAGCACTCGCGCCTGTCTGGGAACCCTTTTGCCTGCCTTCAGCAAACATAGGTAGGAGTAAGTAGGGTGTAGGGTTTAGGGATTAGGGATCAGGGTTTCCGTTCGGCTTGCATACAAGAGTAGTAGGAGTGAGTAGGATGTAGGAATATAATGTAGGGTTTAGGGTTTAGGGTTTACCTTGTGCCGGCAGGATGGCCCGAGGCCTCCTCCTTGGGACAAGACATGTGGCTGGCATGGCGCGCTTGCGAAACCCTTGGGTAGGGTTGTTGCCGTGTGCGGTGGTATAGGGCGCAGCGTAGGGTCTGATTCAGGGAGGGGGGTGGTGGCGGCGCGAGGGCGGAGTGTGGCTGTGTGGTGGGTTGGCTGTGGTGGGGGGTGGGGTTGGTGCCGCCCCCAGCAGGCGTGGAGGGGGGTGTAAGGGGGGATTGGGGGTGCTGTGGCGGCGCTTGTAGGGTGTGTAGGGTTGCCGAGGCAAACCCTAGGCGCTGCTGGCAGGCAGCCCGGCCATGCCGTATGCATGCACCCAGCATGGTAGGGGTTGTGCTAGGCGTTTCACCGCCTACTGGTTATGAGGAGGGTAGGTTCGGAGCGGGGCTAATGGTTGAACGCGTTGCTGAGTAGTGGGAGTTGATTGCTGAGATGTGGTTGTTGGTCTCCAGCCGTGGGATCTGTGGGTGCACGCATACATATGTTGCCAAATTTGCTCTGGGCCACTGGCACACCAGCTATTGGACGGACTGCGAGGTATCAGACGGCAGTGCCACGGAATTTTTCCACGTCTCAACACAACCAAGATACCCATATAGTGCAGCGCAGCTACATATAGCTTCCAGTTGGTGCCTCGAATGTCAGCTGGCAAAAGTGCCCAAAACCAGTTTCAACCCGAGCCTTGCAGCAGTTACTTAGCAACTTAGCTAAGGCTACACGATAGTGGCAAGACTAGCAAAGCATAGGGTCGCGCGTAGCAGACTGCCTGGTGCGTCTGGGTGTTGCGTCGAACTAAAACCGGCACCCTCGCTGGGCGAGCACAATGGCGGTGACGCTGGCTGAGATCCCTGACAGGGGGAGGGGGTTAATATCCGCCCGGCATATACAAGCGGGGGAGGCGGTGCTTACCGACTGCCCACTGTTACTCACAGCTACCCGGGAAGCCAAGGACTACGTATGCACCTGCTGCCTCACCGCACTGACAGGTGGGATGCACATGCATGCATGTGCATATGCGTGCATATATATGCGTGCGCGTGCGCATATACAAGCGGGGGAGGTTCCTCGCGAGTCACACTGGTACACGTTGCTACCCGGGAAGGCAAGGACTATGCGTGTAGCTGCTGCCTCGCCGCATTGACAGGGGTGGTGTGGTGTGCACATGCATATGCATATGCATGCGTGTGCGCGTATACAAGCGGGGGAGGCAAAGCCAGCAGATCCCTTACAACTCCCACCGTTTTGCTGTCTGCTACCCGGTAAACCTTGAATGCCTCCTCTGCCTCACCGGCATTGACGGGCAGACGCAGTTTGCAAATGCATTCATGCATATGCTTGCGCGGTGTGTGTGCTTGCGTGGCGCTGGCTGCGGCCCAGCCACACAGTTGCACACCGCCACACAACTTACAGAATAACAGAGTCAAGAGTTGGTATACGCCAGCATTTCAAAGTTGCCGAAGCAGATGTGCACCGTTGCACCTCCCACAGGTCCCTCCATAGAGTGTCCCCAGTGCCGCCAGGCGCGCTTCTGCAGCACCAGCTGCCAGGCACAGGCACAGGCAGCACCCGCGGGGCATCCGCCAACGGTATGCAGGTACCACCCGCCCTCAAACCCTAAACCCTAAACCCTAACTGCATAGCCCCAGCTGCCAGGCACAAGCGCAGCCTGACCCAGAAGGCGGGTACCTACGTGCTGCAAAGCCTACACCTAAACAAAGGTCAAACCGTAAACCCTTCCATGCCGCCTGCCAGACGCATGCAGGCACCCACACATAGCCGCATACCCTAAACCTTCAACCCTAAACCCTATTGCCGCAGTTGCCAGGCTCAGGCACAGGCAGGTACCCCAGCAGCACACCGAACCCTTTAGGATGCCCTGCAGCAAAAACCTAAACCCTAAACCCTAAACAGCGCATGCACAGGCAGGCATCCGCGGGGGCACCCGCCAGCCGTATGCAGGTACCATAGCTGCATAGAAAACTCTGCAGGATACCCTGGAACATAATGATTGAACCCTAAACAACAACAGCGCAGTCAGTCCGTAGGCCGCCCGCCAGCCATACCCTTACCGTGCGCACCTACAGGCGTCGTTTACATACTGTGATTTACATGATGATGACATGGTAACCCATGTAATGTGGGTTGGTTGTGTTGCACTTTGGCTGGGGTCACGTGCAGTAGGGTTTCCTTGGTGTGCGCAGTGATAAACCCTGAGCAAGGGTTTTTTGTGCAGGGCAATGGCACAGCTGGGTGCCTTCAGCCACCTAGGAGGGGAGGCAAGCGACTCCCTATGCTTTCTACTGCAAGCGCTCACCTTGAAGCTCACCCCGGGTAGGGTTGTGCATGGCATGGGTGACGGCTATATACATGCATTTTGCGTCAGGGCATGGCATTTCAGGGTACAGTCTTTCGTGAAGTACAACATTTCTGACCAGGCTTGCCTTTCCAGCTTGCCGAGTTTTTTTGCCAGTTTTCCACCTTGGATGACAGGCCGTTGACTCCTATGTTTCCTTTTGCAAGCTTGCGCCGGCAGTGGACAGGGTTTTGCATGGCATTTGGACTGTGGGAACTCCAACTCATATCATAATTAAAGTTATCGCAATACGTTAATTGCGATAATTAAAAGTGCGTAGCGCAATTGTGACTTGTCTGCATCGCATGCCGCAGGTGCTTCCGAGCAATACCAACAGCTCCTACAGCTGCGAAGCGCGCCGCAAAACCCTAGTTCAGGGTGTGACGAAAACCCTAGCGCCCATCAGCTGCACCAGGCTGCCTGCCACCTGCTGGGAGTGCCGCTCACCGGTGGGTGAAGGAAACCCTGGCAAGGGGTTTGCTAGGGTTTCGATAGCGTTTGTGCAAGCTTTGTGTGGTTAAAAGGGCTTGTGCTGTGATTATGGGCAACAAAACCCTACCTCGGGGTGCGACAAAACGCCTAGCGCCCATTGGAGGTGGCAAACATCTAAATCCAGAATTCATAAACCATTGTTTGTGGTGTTGCAGCTGTGAGCTTAGAGGAGGTCCAGCATTTAAATTGCTGCACGTTGAAGAGGCAAACATCAAAACCCTACATTCCAAACCCTAAAACCCTTTGTTTGTGGTTCTACAGCTGTGAGCGTAGAGGAGGTCCAGCACCTGCTGCTAGTGGAGGAGGCCAACTCGTATGGCATCATGGCACCATCAGGAGAGGAGGTAAGGAGGAAACCCTACAAAGACCATACAAACCCCCACAAAACTCTACAAAACCCTTCAAACAGTTCTTGACGCGTATGGTCTCAGGGCGCCTTTGGGAGGGGAGGAGAGGAAACCCTACAAACCCTACACCTGCTCAGAAATGCATGCGCATGCATCACAAAGCCCAATGCATGGAAAAGGACCTACTGCCAGGGGATCACATGGAGCTGACCCCTGTTTAGGGTTTATATGTTGCTGGCCCCTGGCTAGGGTTTACATGGAGCTGGCACCTGTTTAGGGTTTACATGGCGTCGGGAGGTGGCAGCGGCTAGTGCACGACAGGAAGGCAGGCATGGCATGTGGCCACTGATGGTGCATGCATGCCTCCGACGGCATGTAACTATGAATATATATCATAATCATGGTAATATATCATCCAACAACAGCACCGACACCACCCCTGTTTTTTTACCATGCCAGGGGGAGCGCAAGATTCGCGGGAGCGGCATCTACCCTACCGCCTCTCTCATCAACCACGAGTGCCTACCCAACGTGGCCAGGTTTGACAGCTTTGACCAAACTGATCTCCCAATAGGGACAAGGTGGGTGGGGTGGGTGGGTGGACCGCACTTGGTGTGCACTGTAGGGTTTAGGGTTTAGAGGCACCTTCAGGTGTGCCCTGTGTGTTTGGCATGGCGTGGCTAAGCTGCCTGGAGAGCACGCCGCCTCCCTTATCAATCAGGAGTGCCTACCCAACGTGGCCAGATTTGACCAAGCTGATCTCCCAATAGGGACAAGGTGGGTGAATGGGCGGGAGGGTGGGTTTGGAGTGCATCGCGAAAGAGGGACACTAGCGTGTTTAGGGTGCACGGTGTAGAGTGTACGGTGTAGGCAGGGGTGTTAATATATAAACCTTCCTGGTTTACATATCAACACCCCTGGCGTAGGGTTTAGAGGCAGCGAGGCATTTCTGACTTGGGCCCTGGGTGTCTGGCGCGGCAGGTGCAGGCCTCGCCGCTGCCAAACCCTAATCCAAACCCTCGACGAGGCCCTGGTCACAACCCTCGGCCCACCATGTCAAAACCCTAGTCATAACCTAGCCATGGGTCCTGCCAATCCTTCTTGCAGGGCTGTCCAGAACTCCCAAGCGGCTGCTTTCCTTGCCAAAACCCTTATCCAAATCTTTGCAGGACCACCCTCATCTTCGGAGCGTTGCACGACATCTCAGCAGGGGAGGAGACACGCAGGCCTACTCCCCCTTCAACTTGAGTCAAAACCCTTACCAAAACCCCGTTTACGCCCTCGTGCGCATTCACACGCCGGGACCTCCCGAGCAGCAATTCTCCTCGTCCAAACCCTTACTAAAACCCTTTTCTAAACCCTTGCAGGACCGCCCTGACCTTCCGAGCGCTGCACGACATCCCAGCAGGGGAGGAGATCACGCAGTCTTACTTCCCCCTCAATTGGGAGTACGATGAGAGGCAGGAGCGGTGTGCGCAGCAGTATGGCTTCTCCTGCGCCTGCCCGCGCTGCAAGGTAAGACCGCTATATCACGCAATAGCAACACCTAAACCGTTCAACCAGGTGGGGAGTTAGGAGGTTTGGGTGTTGCTGCACAGCCAGGCATCAAGCAGTGTGGTTTTGCTGCGCCTCCTGCGTGCGTTGCAAGGTGGGGGTTGTGTGCGCAGGGTAGGAGCCTAAAGTTATCACGCTCCCACTCTCCCTGTATATAACCCATTTGACATACGGATTGTTCGATGTGATATAGTTTATTCTTAATTGCTTATTGTCATTTTCCAGGAGGAGAGCACGTGGGAGGAGGAGGGCAGCCAGGGCAGTGAACCAGACATGGACTCCGATGCAGACCCATGTGGCCCGCACTCGCATGCCCACCTTGGGGAAGAAGCAGACACCGAGGTCCCAGGGGAGGAAACGGGCCACGTGGATGCCGCCTACATCAACATGTTCTTGCTCAAGTACCTGTGCACCCGGGAGAGCTGCTTCGGCACGTTTGCCCCCGTGGCACCCGGATCCTTCCTATGCGAGTGCAACATGTGTGGGTGGAAGCGCAGCGAGGAGGAGTTCTACGCGGAGCTGGAAGCGGGGATGTGCTGATTTGGGCGTTGTTGCCGCCTTTCCTGCAATTCAAAAACAGTTTCAATTCACCCGGGAAAGCTGTTTTGGCACATTTGCCCCTGTGGCCCGGGATCCTCGCTGTGCGAGTGCAACATGTGTGGGTGGAAGCGCAGCGAGGAGGAGTTTTACGCGGAGCTGGAAGCAGGGTTGTGCTGACATATGGATTGGGTCGATGGATGGATATCTGATGGTGGTGGATCATCATGATTTACATTAGTGCACATCATCATTTACATTATTGCAGTGGACAGTCCTTCTCCAGAACCGCAAACACTGCATTGGACAGGCTAGTGACTACCATATCCACGTTAAGCTTGTTGCCCAGTGCTAGGGTTTGTTATAATAACAAACCCTAGCACTGGTCCAATAATTGTTGGTGCTTGATTTAGTGTGAGAGGGGTTTGGGAGAAAATTGCTTGGCACCACTTGTGCAAGGTTGCAGATGACCTCTCATCTGTCTGTAATGCTGGAATGCAGGTAAACTGGTTGCTCACTGGCGTGTATTCAATTACATAGGGCATGTTCATGGCGTTGTGGCGGCTCAACCCCGGAGCATTGCTTCTAGTTCCTGAGTGTGGTGTATGCATATCTTTGCACGCCTTGTGCAACAGCATGTGTTGTTGTTCGAGGAAATACACCATGGCACAGTGACTGTGGCCAGGGTTCTGCAGGGTGTAAGAAGCAAACATGAAAACACCCAACATTTTCCTGGAAGAATTCCATTTATTTTTGCGTCAAAAAAGGATTTGATTGTTTCGCAAATCGCTGACACATTTTCTGCGGCTGACCTGGCTGAGGTGCAGCTTCAGTACGCACATCCTGCCAATCCTGCGCACAGATACGCCTTGGTTGCTGAACAATTAAACTAAACCATATCGTGGATGTGCTGGCCGGTGCCGTGGGGCCATGTGCATCACATTCAGCGGTCATGCGGAGGCGTGTGGCTGCGGTGATGGTGATGACCATGCCACAAGCACCTGCAGCACCTCAGATCAAGAAGAGATGGAGCCGTTGGAGCCTCACCACAAGCTGACTCCCTTCATCGACACGCTTCTGGAGGGGATTGGGGAGGACACGGAACGGGAAGGGCTACGGGACACGCCAGATCGGGTTGCCAGAGCCTGGTTGGACTTATGCAGTGGATACAGCCAAAGCTTCAAGAGCGTGTGTGGGGACGCCCTCTTCCACGAGGTTCCTTCCAGCTCCCAACACCAAGGGATAGTCCTTGTGCGGGACCTGCAGTTCGCATCCCTGTGCCATTCCACGCTCCTCCCCTTCTATGGCAAGGTCCACGTCGCCTACATCCCACAAAATGGGGTGGTTCTGGGCCTCAGCAAGTTCGCGAGAGTCACAAAAGCCTTTTCCAAGCGGTTACAGAGCCAAACGCAGCTGACCTCGCAGATAGCTGAAGCTGTGCAGCAGGGGTTGGCAGCCCATGGTGTGGCAGTGGTGGTGGAGGCCCGGTTCACCTCTGAAGGCGCCACTGGGCCATGGCATGTAACAACCCAGCTTCTGGGTAGTTTGGAGGACCCGGCAGGCTACCAACAGCAGGTGTGTACACCCACTCACCTTGCAATTTGGAGAGGGGTCTGCTGTCATGCACAACCCATGTCCATTTGATGTGCTGCAAAGCATTGGTCCATAGCACGCGACAATGCAGCTGTTGGGTAGTTTGGAGGATCCGGCAGGCTACCAACACCAGGTGTGCACAAGGCGCAGTGCATTCAGACAGGGGTCGATCGTGACTGCATGGTTTCATGCTGGCAAGCACAGCCCATCCCACTTGATTCGCTGTCAAGCACTGGTCCATAGCACGTAACAAAGCAGCTGTTGGGCAGCTTAGTAGGCCCAACAGGCTATCAGCAGCAGAAGTGCACATACACTGCCCCTCAGACTGCGAGGGGTACACACACACGTTTCTAATTACAAGCACTGGCGTTAGCTAGTGCCATTGCACCATACATAATGGTATATACTGCATGCGTTAATGGCTGGTTGCTTCCTTGTATGCTTCATTCCACGTGTTACCACATCCACACCCTACCTAAACCCTAAACCTTGTATTCATTTCTCCACAGGAGCTCACCGCCCTGCTTCACCTCCACCACCCTAAACCCTTAACCCAAAACCCTATCCAAACCCTAAACGCTAAATGCACCTCCCCACAGGAGCTCACCGCCCTACTCCACCTCCACGGCCTCTCCCACTGCACCACCAGCCCGACCACCACAAGCCCCCCCTCCACCAGCGGCTGTGGGGAGGCGCAACGACCCGGCCCCCACCCCACCGCCAGCACCAGCACCAGCACCAACGGCTGTGGAGACTCGCACCACCAGCCAGCCCCCCACACCCACTACAGCTGTTGCAGCACCAGCACCAGCACCAGCACCAGCACCAGCATTGGGGGCGACCATGGGTTGCATTCGACGCACCCGCAGGCGGCCAGCGAGGGGGGCATGGTGGCGGCAGTGCAGGGGCTGCTTGAGCGCGTGGTGCCAACCCTACCGGAGGGTTTGAGTCATGCTGCGCAAGAGGGGGCGAGGAGGTGAGGGGCGTGCATGCAATGGATCATGGGGACGGGGGACGGGGTTTTGTTTAGGGTTTTTTTAAGGGTAGGCTGCCAATGGGGGGCTGGGTCGCGGTTTGGGCGTGTGGTCCCGTCCCATGGGGGTCTACAATGTGCAGGAGGAGGTGGGCAGGTGATGGCGTGCGTGCAGCGGCAGGAGAGGGAACGGGGGCGGTCAAAGTGGGGCCGCTGTTACTAGGCATTGTGATTGTAGCATGGTATCAAGAGGCATTTGTGGTAGGAGGGACATGCAGCATGCCCCATGCCAGCTGCATTCATTGGGTTTAGGGTTTAGGGTTTAGGGTGCGCGAAGAAGCGGGGGCATTGCGCCATGTGGCATGCACGCAAAAATGGCACTCACGTCCAGTGCAAGCCCTAAACCCTAAATGATCAACCCTAAACCCTAATTGTCCTCCAGGTACGTGCGGTGGCTCCTCCACGCGACATCTGGCACCCATGTGCAGCCCTCACCCAGCCTACCCAATGGCTACGCGCTGGAGCATCAAACTTTAAACCCTCTAACCCTCACACCCTAAACCCACCATCCTAGTCAAGGGGAATGTTCTAGAGGCATGCACCCTAAACCCTAAACCCTACACCTTCATTGTCTGCAGGTATGTGCGGTGGCTCTGCCACGCGACATCTGGCACCCATGTGCAGCCCTCGCCCAGCCTACCCAACGGGTACGCGCTGGAGGCATGCACCCTCCCCGTTCGCCTACACGCCTTCCACCTCCCCTTCTCAACAGTGTGCGAGCACCACATGCTGCCGTTCTATGGCAGGGCGCACGTGGCGTGCAGGTGTGTATCCCCGCTAGTATTCTACTTTCACTACCCTCCAGTGTCGTGTCATCTACGTTTTGGTAGGCTTTATTTTCCATACGCCCTGGTGGCACCCTCCCTCCCCGGGCGTCAGCTTGTCTTTTACCTCCCCTTCTCAACTGTGTGCGAGCAAGGGCTATTCCCAGTCTAGCCCTTGGCATTTTATGGCAGGGCGCACGTGGCGTGCAGGTGCGCGCTATGGTGTTGTATTCCCGGGACAATGGTGCAAAATACCATACCGTCATTAGGTGTTGTCTAGAGTGTTGTCATTCGTTTTTACGTTTTGTTACTCGTCATAATTATGCCGGCAACATGAGCACCACATGGCCCTCTACAAAAAAACCCTATGGGAGGGTGCACGTGCTGATATATTACGTGAGTGTTATCGGGGGTGTTTTCAATTGTCAGAGTTGTTGCGGGTGTACAGCAAAACCCTTCCAAAGCCGTACCAAAACCCTGCCAGAACCTGCAACACCGCACCAAAACCCTTCTGAAACCCTACCGTGCTTGTGCAGGTCCAGCCTGCATGTGCATGTGCTCCAACCCTAACAAAACCCTAACAACACCGCACCAAAACCCTTCTGACACCCTAACAGCCTGCATGTGCAAGTGGTCCAACCCTACCAAAACCCTACCAAAACCCTCCTGAAACCCTACTGTCCCTGCGCAGGTCCAGCCTACCTGTGCTCCAAGCCAAGCTGGCAGAGATGCTGCGAGTGTCAGCAAAACCCTATCGATGGCCTATTAAAACCCTACTGTGTCTGCGCAAGTCCAGCCTACCTGTGCATGTGCTCCAAGCCAAGCTGGCAGAGAGGCTGCGAGTGTCAGCAAAACCCTATCAACGCCCCACCAAACCCTATTATACCCTACTTAACCCTGCTGTGCCTCTCGCAGGTCCAGCCTACCTGTGAATGTGCTCCAAGCCAAGCTGGCAGAGATGCTGCGGGTGTCAGCAAAACCCTACCAAAACCCTATTAAAACCCTACTAAAAACCTCCGGTGCCTGCGCAGGTCCAGCCTACCGGTACATGTGCTCCAAGCCAAGCTGGCAGAGATGCTGCGGATGTACAGCCACAGGCTACAGGTAGGGTTTAGGGTTTAAGATTTAGGGTTTGGGGGTTAGGATGTACAGCCACGGGCGTTAAGCCAAGCTGGCAGAGATGCTGCGGGTGTACAGCCACAGGCTACAGGTAGGGTTTAGGGTTTAAGATTTAGGGTTTGGGGGTTAGGATGTACAGCCGTGGGCGTTAAGCCAAGCTGGCAGAGATGCTGCGGGTGTACAGCCACAGGCTACAGGTAGGTTTTGGGGTTTAGGGTTGGGGTGTACAGGCACAGGCAGAGGTTAGGGTTTGGGTGGTAGGGTGAAGCGCCCTAGGCCACAGGTTGGGTTTAGGGTCATGGTCTCGGGTTAGGGTGTAAAACTGCAGGCTACGGGTAGGCCCCCTGGCACACATCTGGTCTACAACCTTACAAGTGTATTTTGGTTCCCCTTGTGCACTAGATGGTTCTTGCACCTGGCAGGCCTTGCGGTGTCGTTGTGGGCATGGATTTTCTCGAGCTGTCGGCATGTATGGAATGCAGCGCCGGCAGTGCATGGGGGTTCCTGGCCACATTGACCCCGCAAGGCCTCTAGGGGTCGGGAACCATTTAATGTGTGAGACAAAGGTGAATGCAGCAAAGGACCCACCAGCTCGCGGAAGCCCTAGAAACCCTACCCGGCACCTAAACATATGCGCCGACAATCTGTGAATTGGCGCACGTGTGCATGCTTGGCCTCGATCCAATATCCCTTTTAGACCTACATATTAAAATGTAATTTGCCGTCATTATTTTAATCACTAAAGTGTTTTTCTGCCACCCACAGGTCCAGGAGCGGCTGACCCACCAGCTAGCGGAAGCCCTAGAAACCCTACCAGGCACCAGTGCAGCGGTTGTGGTATGCGAGGCCGCCCATATGTGCATGATCGCACGGGGGGTGGAGAGCCACTCCTCCCGCACCCTGACCACTGCCGCAAGGGGGGAGTGGGCGACCGACCACGCGGGGAGGGCGGCGGCGGTGGCGCAGCTGCTGGCTGCTGCTGCTGCTGGTGGTGGTGGTACAAGCAGGGGGGGGTACAGCTAATGGGGTTTGGTAGGGTGTCAACATGCACACACGTGCGTGATGGTGCGGGGGGTTAGAGGCCACCCGACCCGCACCCTGGCCACTTATGCAAGGGGAGATGGGCGAAGGAGCATGCGGGGAGGGCGGTGTAGCTGATGCGCTGGGGGTGGCGGTGGCATTGGACGAGCGAGGGGATGGGGATTGGTGGCAGGAGGGGTGGGGATTGGCGTGAGCGGCGTGGGACGCGTTGAGAGCATTGCCTCGGGTGAGGGAAAATGGGGCAGTGTGTGGGGGGACAGATTGGATCCTCTGTTGCCAATTTTACGCTTGGCATCAACACCTGCTTGGATTGAACTTTTGTGTGTACTGAGAATTTTGATACGAGGAGCGGTTAAGGGAGGGCGGTGCCTGGTTTGCCTGTGGCAAAGGCACTTTGGGTGTCATTCATTTCCCATTTGTCGCAGTGAAGTCACATAGAATATAGAAAGGGAGGGAACGCACTGTAGGAGTTAAGGTGTAGGGTTAAAAGTTGCGCAAAATTGGAAGGGTGTTGTAGCGGCTGCGAGCCCTCCTACAGGGTTCATGGGCAGAAGCAGGCAGACCCTTTCTATCGAATGGGGTGATCCCTCTGCAAGTGGCGTGTGGCTATGTGGAACTGTGCTGCAGGAGAGGAAAGGCAGGCAGCGCTCTGGTGCATCCCCATGGGGTCGATATCCATAGGTCGATTCTTGCAGTGGCTCCGAAGGGCATGATTCCGTTTCCAAGCAGCCTTTTGCTTCTGTAACTTACACACCTCGGCTGCAAGCCATATGGGGTGGGGTGGAGGATGTGTCAACGGGAACTAGTGGGGGGTACCCACCACCGTCCTTCTGTCAAGGGTTATTATACCCCTTGATTTTGACTCTACAGCACACAACTCCAGGAGAGGTCGGATACCCATTTTCACACCACCTGTGTTATCCTTCGCCTTAACCAGCTACTTGACGAGCGACACACTTCTGTCAGGCCGTAGCCTGTATCACCGGGAGCAATGTGTGATTTGTCAATTAGGCTCCCGCCACGGATTGGACTGTGGCTAGTCCAGGCGTGAAGCAAACGTTCGGTACTTGTTGCTTTGCTGTGCCTGGAATACGCCCACGAGACGATGCCTTGCCAGGGTGTGAGACTCTGAGCAACCGGCGGGCTCAATATTGCAGCCCTGCTGCTCTTGGCTTCCACGTTTTGCGTTGCACTCTCAAAACCGGTACCCTTCTACGTGTACGAGGGGCCGGAATACGACTGGATTGGCAACTGCTCCGCGTCAGCCCGGTCACACCAGCCATACCTCCACCTAATCCACCACAGCTGTCGCCCATCTACCCACCCACCCACCCACCACAGGTTCACATACCTGTTTGCAAGCATGGAGCAGAAAAACCGGACCTGACTCAGCTTCCCTGGAGAGTGCGGCGAGTCCGAGTGCTTGGCCACAGGCAAGTGCGTGTACTGCCGCACCTACCGAAAGGACGACCACTTTTACAGCACGCGCCTGCGCAACTCCCGCTATGGGTGGGTCATCCACGGCGACACGCCAACCATTTCCAGGCTGTATGACATCATTCGCTATGGCGGGATCCCCATCATCGTCAGTGAGCACTTGTGGGCGGAAGGCCTGCCCTTCCCCGGGATAGTCTCCTGGCCGAGCATGGTGTATGAACTGGCCCATGATTTTACTTTGAGCGCAGCACAGGCCATCTTTGACCTCCTGGCCGAGTGCCATGAACAAAAGTTGAAGGCCATCCAACGCCTTCTCCTAGATGTGTTGTGGCACGCGCCTGATAGCCGCGTATTTGACAACATCCTCACGCACGCCCATGAGTACTGCATGTAAGCCCTGGGCTAGGGCATGCTTGAAAGGATTTGAGGGGCTCGTGAGGGGTTGACCAAGGTCAAGGTCGGGGTTGATAGGGTATCTACAGTCAGGGTAGGGTAATTCCACCGTTTACAGATTCCCAGTTTTGATAGTTTTGGTGACCCATACACTGGGCGCCACGGAAACGAGAACGCTTTACTGGGAGTGAAACGGGGGGGGCAGTTGATGGCACTGCTGCGATGTGAAGCACCGCACATTCAGTGGCCTGTCGGTTGGGAAC